>VZTA01012440.1:0-37894 GCA_013398855.1 Mohoua ochrocephala | reverse complement strand
CAAAATGGCCTGATATTCTTAATGAGCAATGCAAAAATATCACAGGCAGAACTTATAATACAGTATCAAAAAAGTAATATTTTGGAAAAGACACAGCCATTTAGTCGGTGAAACAGAGTAATTCTAATCTTACAGGAAGTACTGTAATACTTTTGAAATATATATATATATATATATATATATATATTTATATGCATGTATAAAAACCAGTATCCTTTATTGTAGGGTTTTTCAAATTGCAGGTATCCAGAAAAAGTCATTGTATTTACTTACTTTTCCTTCGGTCTGTTCTTGATTGCTATACAGTCATTTTATTTCCCCTATACACTTTTCACTAGATAACGATTTCCACTGGGGAACTCTTTTCTTTGTATATGTGGCTTTATCATAGGATGTTTTTATTTTACACATATAAATTTTATTTTACACGCAAGCTGTGGAAGTCAAAACTACCAGGAACTGCTTGGTAGTACTGTATGAAATAGCCAACAAATGTCCAACACTTGTGAAAAACAAGAGTAGCAATATATTACATACCAGTATTTTGACTATAATCTTTCCTATCTACTTACACTATGGGTTTTAGCCCAGTCATGCCTGTTCTCATGAATTCTTTAGTCCTCTAAGCATAAACTGTTTTGGCATTCATCCAGTGAGGCTGCACATGCACTGGTAGTTCATCTTGGCTACCTCTGTTGAATTTTCTTTTTTAAAATTTTTCCTTTTTTTAGGAAACTGAGCAGAAAGAACAGTGACCACTTTAAAACAAATACAGTATTGAGGAACCTCCTGAAATGACAGTAAAGATACAAAATTATGTTTCATTTTTAGAATCGCCTGCACATTCCCAATCCAATCATTCTGAAACATACATCTGGTTTGGAATGACAGGNCAAAATGGCCTGATATTCTTAATGAGCAATGCAAAAATATCACAGGCAGAACTTATAATACAGTATCAAAAAAGTAATATTTTGGAAAAGACACAGCCATTTAGTCAGTGAAACAGAGTAATTCTAATCTTANTGAATTTTCTTTTTTAAAATTTTTCCTTTTTTTAGGAAACTGAGCAGAAAGAACAGTGACTACTTTAAAACAAATACAGTATTGAGGAACCTCCTGAAATGACAGTAAAGATACAAAATTATGTTTCATTTTTAGAATCGCCTGCACATTCCCAATCCAATCATTCTGAAACATACATCTGGTTTGGAATGACAGGCAGGCTTATGGTTGTTATGCTTGTAACTGGGATCTGCTCTGTTGGGCACCATACAAATTCTCTATATACAGCAATTTCTGTATGTTATCACTAACAATTTATTCAAGTGATATGAAAAAAAGAAAAGCTCCTTCCTGGAAAAGAAAATGAAGACAGAATGTGTGTTCTGGATTACATGAAGAGCAGTAAGATACCTAATTTACAGCTATTTCACTTACTTATGGAGAAAAAAAAATGAAGTTCCTGAGAATGTGTAAGTTTTCAGTAATGCCTGAAACATTTCAATAGACCTCTATAAGTGAAATTACTCTTTAAAATTCAACTTCCAGACCAATTATTACCATGCAGTCTCACAGCTGTTTTACAGACCAAATTACAAATGCCTATCAAGTAAAAACCTCAAGCCAACACAAAAAAGGCAAAGAAATTTTATCCAACATACTTAGTAGATGTAGTAGACATATACACCGTTTCAGCAAAAATTGCTAAAAACTCCATGCAAAGAAAAATAAAAACCAGACAGCTACCCCTGGAGTCTGTAAACAACTCCAAGTAAAATTTGTGCTTCTTAACAATAATGGACTTTAAAAACACAAGAAAAATAGACTACTGAGTGCAATAAGATTGCTCACACCATTTTGAGGATTTAATTTCAATTATTGTATCATTCTTTAGTAGCAACAACAGCTCATTTTGCACAGATTTCACATGTTGACAAAGTTCCATTTCCCTTTTATGCCCATACCCGATTCCACCCCGAGCCACAGAGCTAAACTCCCATTCAGTTAAAGCTATTGTCAGTCAGGATGCATTCATTCATGGTAACAGCAGTTATATGGTGTGCAGATGATGATGATGATGATGATTTACAAGCCATTATAATGTGGCCCCCATCTTTTATTAATATGATCAAAAGTATGAGACACCCACTGCTGTTCAAGCACTTTGTATCTTTCCTTGCATATGTATAGGGGTTTACCACGCCTGTGGAGGGAAAAAAAAAGAGAACAAGAAGAGAATAAATGGTTAAAATGCCAAATAAATGGAAAGATGCTTCATTATATAATCGACACATGATACTCATACAACTTTTTTTGCAGGGTAAACATGCATTTTTATTGCATCTTTTATTGTTGAGGGGTTTTCAGTTTTGCTTCTGGTAGGGTAATTGCTGGGAGTTCCCTTCCTTACACTGGATAGTAGAATCCAGAAACCATCACTCGTTTTCTCAGTCATGTATAGCTTGGAAGTTATGTTCCTTCCCTACACTTGAATCCAACTGCGTTGTTAAGGCCAAACAACAACACTGGGAGATAAGTGTTTCCCAACACAATACTCAGAATTAACTGTCCTTGGGAATGGCAACAGAGGGATCTGTCTGCTGGGCGCCTGGTGTAACCCAGTGACTATGATTACACCACTTTTGGGCCAAAAAACCCTCAAAAACCCAAGAGAATAAAAGTCAGTCTAAGTTGCAATAAATGGGGATTTTCCATTTTTCCACACAAGAAAGGTAGAGATCTATTATTATCTGTTATTGCATGGTACAAGACAAAGTTGATCTACCCAGAGGCACCAACTATGAAACACACTTGTAATGAAAACATTACCTAAGATCTCTGTCTTCTTCACCATGTGCATCGAGATAAACAGAACCCCAAAGGCAGAAACGATGGCCTCGTATGATGATGATTACAGATGCGTTAATCAAAAGGAATATTCCTGTCCCAGCTCCACAGTTTTGAGAATGCTAGAGGTGTAGAAAGGCAAGAGTGCAAAGATTCTGTTAATGTCTGTCAACTTTGTAACAGAAGACATTTTAAAAATAGTACTTTGTTTTGCTTCAAATAACATGCACACATCAGTTACTAAGAAACAGTTTGCCAAAGGACAGCCTGGCCCAAAATTCTCAATCCAAACTAGAATTCAGTATCTTGTGCTGCCATAACAACAGCTGTATATAAAAACGTTTCCCTACTCAGAAAGGGAGGCTATTTGTTATCATGTAAAAACTGAATGACAAAAAATAAGCAAAAATATTCTGTACACTATTTTGAATTTGTTGTTGTACAGCAAACTGTATAAGATTACCAAATATTTTCCACAGATGGCAAGAACAGGAGAAAGTATTCAGAAAATCTTAGTACTACCTCTTTTACAATAGTCTGTATTGTTAAACATTTGCTTTCTCTATCCATGCTCACACATCTAGTCTATGGCTCTACAAATCTAGTAAAAAAATTTTCTTAGTAATTCTTGCTTTGTTCACTATGTCATTCATGTCTATGAATAGCACTATCTATATTCATAAATTCATTTAAGCAATTAAAAAATGTGCTCTTCCTATATAGTTTGATTACAATTAGAAGCTATAATCCCATCAACTACAACAAAAATTAATTATATAGATTGTTAATTCCTTTTCTTATAACATTGTTTTCATGAAGCTTGACACTTTAAATGTAACTATAAATTCTATTGTAAATTTTGCCCACCCCTTTTTCTTCCACCACATTAGCATTATGAGAGAGAAAGGTGAGTTCAAACAATCTCAAGACAGTCCAAAATCTCTCTGAAATTTTATGACTCATTTGTAAATATCTCTCTAACAAATTCCTCTCACAGTTTTGTGAAGTCCATATAGTTCCTGTCTTCCCTTAACTGTTCAATCGAAGTAAAGAGAACACCTATCAAAGCAAACCTTTATCATAGTCTAGAAAACATTAATAGATGCTGTCCAACTCAGGCTTCTGAAAGAACTTATATTGACTAGAAAACTTTGCTGCCGAAAAAGTCCAAGACCTGAAACAGCACTTATGTCGTTATAATCTGTAGATCCCTCGTACGTAGATCCCCTCGGTGGTCGGGCATCAGAAAGTACTGAACTAACTACACACTGATACTCAGTGTGGTCGGAAAGCGAGGAAATGAAACAGAGGAAAATTAAAATAATATACGAACAACCTGAATGTAAACAAATTTCGACTGGCTGTGAATCAAAACCACGTGTCAACATTACACACAGTGGCTTTGTAAGACTTTTATGAAAAGGTGAAATAGGTTGCTATGCAACTAATTTGCCCTCAGAATCCAGTCTAGGTCTATCCCTCAGAAATAAGGACTAAACTTTATCGCTGGGGGTTAGACTAGATAACCCTTCAGGGGGTCCCTTCCAACCAAACTATACTATGATTATGTAATTACATTTTAAAAGAAAACCATCAAAACTGGGCAATGGAGTTAACAACTATTAATGAGTGTGAGAATCAATTACAGAATTTGAATGTGAGAATCAATTACAGAATTTGAATGAACTCTCTCTTACCAGTACACATTCACAGTAACTCTGTTGTTTACAGCATAGTCCTTTCAAGCATACAAAAGTACCACAAACTAAGCAAACAGCAGGATCTTTAGGAACCTTGGTACAAACAGAACAAGTTTTTCTGTGATAATACTGAAAAATGGTATTGTAATTCTCAGGCAACTGAAGGAGGCGTGGCAAGTCCCACTTAGGTTCCTGGATAAGCAAAGCCTGCAAATAAGGTAAGAATATATATCAGTTCTGTGCATTTGTTTAAGCACTTGTATTTTCTAAAAAAAGAGAATACCAAATAAAAGAAACATGCAGTTTAAAAATCTCTCATTTCTTTTGCATTTCACAAATTTAGAAGTCAAATGTCACCTTGTAGGAATCACCTGCTCCTTTCTGATCACCCTCCCCCTCCCCAAGTGCAGTTGTATTTCATCCTTTGTAACAAGTACAAACTGGGCACGAGCCTTTTCCCAAGGATGTTTTCTAAATGTGACGTATTTTAAGTGCAAAAACCTTCACAGCTAAACCAAGAGGATTAAGAGTGATCTTCAGGAAAGACTCTCACTCCCTGCACTAAGTTTGCTTGGCAATATCAATGTGCTACTTCCAAACCCTGGCACTGACTATGAAAGCTGCCTCCCAGCTAAAATTTAGACTCGAACTTTCAAAAACAGAACTCGTTTTGAAGGTAGGCTCTGTAAATGATATGTGAAGACATCTGCCTGTTTTTCAAAACTGTATTGGACACAAGCCATTAAGAAGTTACCAGAACTCACAAATTTTGGTAAGACAGGCACTACCTGCCTTAAACACTGCTTTGAAAAGCCTAACTCCACACATCTGCTCTTAAAAACACTGTCCAATTTTATGTTGGGGTTTTTTTGGTTGGTTGGTTGTTGTGGGGGGGGAGGTTTTAAACAGTCATATTTTTTTCTTCAATGTAGTAATTTTTTTCTATGTTTATAATTGATGGGCATAGTGGTCAGACAGGATCTTTTTTGCAAGGTCCAAATTTTTTTAAGAGTGCATGACCTTGAAACCTGAATTGCAAAGAAAGAAAAAAAAAAGAAAAAAATACTTCATTTGTACCTGGTTACCTTCCAATCATGGGAAGAATGCTACCAGTTTCACTGCAATCTATAATGTCTACCAGATTAGCAGCAACTGTATTTTGAGATTAATCTGGGTATTCAGATTTTCACAGGAACAGATCATGTTGCAGTGAGGATTGCATCTGGCTTTCCCCTGACACCAAAGATGTTGGAGAGAGGGACTTGAATTGTTGAGATGCAGCTTTGCCATAAAAACAATGCACTCACATTGAAACATTTCCATTTCACAACTGATTATTTCAGTTGCCCTAACTCAAGTCTTGGTATTAGTTCTTTAACCTTCAGAGAAAATGTGTCATCTTTTATCAGTAACTATTAAACAGCTTTTATCCTTTTCATCTTTTTCAGTATTGCAACTGAAGATGCTCAAAAGTATCAGTAATGTAAAATAGGCAAAAGAAGTTCTGATAAGTATTTTCTTGAAGTTTCTATTACGTGCTACAGGTGCAGAAGATATGGGTACACTTAGAATCATCTAAGGATAGCATTTCTACATGCTGTCTCCAGCAATCATAAAAACTGCATAGGTCTTCTTATTCCTGTTTTTAGCCAATTCAACCTACATCCACTAACTAATATTTCCCATTTACAATTTCTCTCTCACTTACAAGTGATATTCTCAGATCCTTATCCAAAACAACAGTATATGTGCATAATGAATCAAGCAATAAGTAACTGCTTCCATATCAGGACTATTTTGGTAAAAAAAATTTTGCTACATACCTTGACTTGATCTGGATGTCTATCTGCAAATGAAGCCAGTTCTGAGCACCACTGTGATATCATGTCAAATGCTGGCACTGGCCAATCAAGACAAGAGGCACTGGTGAACTGATGAGCTGACTGAAAAGATGGTAATAGACCCAGGCAGCTTGCAAGAACGGTGAATTCTTCATCTTCCTTTTAAGGCATGGAATCAGAGAGGTTTAGATTAATACCTAGACTCTTAATTTTTAAATAGTTTATTTTAAAGATATCTATTTCAATAAAAAGTATTCTAGTAATAAGATGCTAATAGTCATGCTTAGAGACACAGGAAGGTTCCATTTTTCCAGATCACGTCAAACTGGACTCTTGGAACAAAAAAAAATTCTCAGAAAAAAACCCCCAAAACCAACCCACCAACCAACCAAACTAAAAACCTCAACCCAAACCAAACCCCAACAAAAAAACACAAACCCCCCCACAAAAACCACAAATCTAATAAACACCAACAAAACAAGAAAGCCCCAAATGCCACAATAATTTTTTTTCTGTTTAGCACCCGTAACCAGCTAATAGCTGTTTTACAAAGGAGATGATGTTGAGGCAAGGAAAAGAGGGAGCTGACCTGCAGTAAACTCTACTTAAATTAGTCATGGAACTTAAACATAATTGTCTGCTGATGCACTGTCTCTGAGAATGAAGTACTAAGAGGCATTAGGAAAATCAGTACTGAATTCCATTCTGTGTGGAATTACACCACCTCTGCAAATGCTGGACAAGTTTTAAAAGTATGTTGGTATTTTAAGAGACAAGCACCTATGACCTAATTAAATAAGCATGAATTTCCTGAAGTTTAACAATATAACACCATTTTTTGAAAACTGCACTGCTATAAAATATGATTTTAAAAAAAATCTTAGGATAGAAAATATACACCACTAAAAAGACACCTTAAAGTTCTAAGTTTTGATCTCTAGCTTTTATGTGGAAACATCTGAGTGCGCCCCTCTCATTCTGTACCTGACAACTAGGCAAATCCCCTCCAAAAAGATGGTGTTGAAGAAGGCTTGTGATCCTGAGGAAAGGCAGGCAGAACTGCTGCAGATAGCACTCGACAGAATCCGGATTTACCTGGACGGGAGGAAGCAATTATTAAATTCTGTCCCGGGTAAGTTATCCCCTAGGTATGGAAACTCCAATATGAACCAAGTATTTTTGAAAGCATATTACATAAACGGCTGCATCAAACATACATTCCAAAGGCCAGCATTTCACTAATAATCTGAAATACCTCTGTAGGTTTTCTTTCCCCCTTGGCAAATGAGTTTTCTACTTAAATATGCACTTTTCCAAGTTTCTGAAAGGTCTTTCATACATACGATTAAAACCCATATATATGATTAAAACCCGTAATTGTAATAAGTAGTTGTCAATAACTTTCTCAACACGGCACTGACCACATCTGATATTATTACAAGAAAGATTTGCACAGGCAAACTGTCCCAAAGGGATATGCTTTGATGTAGAAAATAAAGAGTTGAAATGCAAGTCTTTAGCAAGATCAGAGAGAGACCATTATAACAACGAGGCAAAGAAACTTCAAGGGGACATGCTGGATAAATTCTCCAGAAATTTGTCAATACCACTGCTAATTCTTCAGTCTCTCCTTCTTCATATATCTTCCCCTTAGACAGTTCACTAATCACATGACCCAGCAATACTTCCCAAGATTTTTCTCCACTGGATGTATTCTGCAAATGAGAAGAAAAGAAATCCAAAAAGCACTGGTCACGAAAAGGAGAAAATGTTTCTGTAATAGCAACAGCAATGAAATAGATTTCCTTTTGATCAACACATGAATATTGACCTACAAAGACACACAATGCTTAAAAAAACCCCCAAATATATAATTTACAGAAAGGGACTGCATTTAGCTCAAGAGTGAAATATGAACTGCTACTTGAATTACGTATGCACTGAACCGAGTGTTTTACGAAAATACTTTTATAATGTTTGCATTTCACATGTTTTCTGTGTGAGTATGTAAATGCTTACTTTAAAACTAGAAAGAATCACTCATGGATACATCTTGTTTCGGCAGAATTTGAATTCTAATACACGTTCGGTTTTTTTTAAAGCAATTTTCTAAAACGTACCAACCAGAATGAATGACAAAACACTTGCTACGTATTTTAAATTAAAATGAATCTATCAGAAAGTACAAAGTTGTGTTTGGAATGAACAGTGTCTATTACAGATGGAAAATATATTTAGTGTAAAGAATAAATAGCCACTTAGCTTTGTGCCATAGCAATTACATTTAAAGGCAACAATTTTTATAGAAAAGCTTAAGAAGTAGAAAGCAGTATTCTCATAAATACTTTCTTCTAAGTCAGAATAAATTCTACCCAGGAAAAAGATGACTGGGTATGAATTTTGAGTTCTGTTAGTACATTATCAACACAACAAACAACAACAGAGTGGAACATTACTGTGATTCTTTAAAGAAACCAAATACTTTGGTACATGATGTATATAATTCATCAGTTGGTTTCTTTAGTGCATTTTGACATCAACTTTCATTCTCCATTTTAGATGGGGTCTTCACCTTTCATAGTGGGGCAACACACTTGCTGTTTATGCTCTCAGTTAAAGAACCAGAAGGCAACACACACTTAAATCAGCAGCTAAGACAAACCTTCTTTCTATGTTATTCCTGGAAGTTTACTCCACAGGCATTTACAGTGTGCTTCCTATGACACTGTAATACACCTTGCAAAGGTAATGAGAGTGAATTTGGGTTTCAAAAATACAATATCCACCGCAGCCCTGCTGAGAAATGAAACTCTTCATGCTGATTGATCATCTGACATAAATATACAGCAAAGTCTTCAGTCCATGTTTAATGTCTGGAACACCACACTGAAATAGATTCACTTGGAATTATCCACAGACAAAAGTTAAGTGGGGTGTGATCTGTGTAGTCGTCCCAGGATTAAAATGTCAATCTTACCAGCAGAGAAGAAAAAACCAACATGAACCACATGTTTTTAACCACTGAGGTTTAAAGAAACTTTAAAGAAAGAACTTGGATTTCTAAATTAAAAACCAGCTTCCCTCACGACATGCATGAGGACGAGGGACAGGCTCAAGAGGAGAAGGGCAACAAAAGGGCTGGGAGAGAGGAACAGGGAGCTGTGCGATTACCACTGGCGGGTCCTCAGTGCTTTAAAGTGCAAAATACTGTATCACTTGAGAATCACTTAAGTAAACAATCAAAAAAAAAAGTTATCACTAGCAACAACCTCAAGCAAATGTCTTTGTATTTCTAAGAAAATGACAATATATTGAAAGAAGGGGTGGATAGGGAGCTAACAAAATTAAATACTGTCCAGTGATCCCAATGCAACAAAAAATTTCATAGTAGCAGGCCAGCAGATTATTTGTCCTTAAGACCTTGGAATTCTGACTGACCAGTATGACAAACTTAAGTTACATGTGAAAAGGCAGGTCATGCTTCTCAGTGTGCATTTCATTTTACATCTAAGGCCCAGCTGTTGTATAAAGGGGTAATACCCATTTCTTCTCCTGGTCCCAACACTTCTATCCTTTCCTTTGGTCTGACATTGGCATTCTTCTGACCTTCTGGGAAAATCAATCTGTGGAGCAGAAAGTTAACTGAAGGATTAAATGAATACTGGCGCTAGTGCAGGGAACTTTGTCTTTGGTGGCAATTGGCATTCAATCAGCTGAACTGAAATAGAAAGATGCATTGTCACTTTACTTGTAAATACTACCAAAAGGCAAGGAAACAATAGTGACAAATTTCCTTCCCTGTCTCTTCATCACATGAGCACTCTAGACCACATAGTGAGAGAAATTTATATAGCCAGCCACAAATAGCACAAGCAAGTTGGAAAAGTCAAGAGGGTTTTTTTTCTCCAACAAGGTTGCCTGCTTCTCCTGTAAAGAAATGCATCAGATCAATGCCCACGGTTTATCTAGAAAGGCTTCCATTTCACAGGAAGGAAAGCTGCATTTACTGATTACAATCACTGCAACAAAGTAGAGACTGAAACTATAAAGATACAGACTCAAATCTGAAACTCAGTTTCGGAACTACTTATTAATTGTGAAACTTTTAAGTCTCATCATGTACCAAAACCTGCAGAAATTGCACACACACAAACAAAATACTGGATTTCTGTGAAGCAGAAGCAAATTATTACATGCAGAACAGAAGTATCTGTTACATTCCTACCAGAAATACTTAAGCATAATTTCATAAATGTTTCAATAAACTAACCAACCTTTTTGAGAGCTCCTGATTCTTTCCATGCCATCCTATCTTCAGCACTGCATTTAACAGAAAGTGCTGCCAAGGCTTGAGTATATAATAAAGTGAACAGCACTTTTATAATGCAGGTGAAGTGTTCTGTAAAACAAGGAAAGTAATTTTTAAACACTTGATATTTTTAGCAAATATAATGATTACAGAGTCTCTAGTTATGGAAATGATGATTCTGAAATGAAAAGCCAGTGCTGTACAAAAAGAACAACCCCTCAAAACATACAAAACAACATATAACTATATTTACTGGCTTTCAGAAATGACTTAGTGAACAGAACAAGTACAAGGCAAGTAATTTTCCACTGCTCCTTATGTTCATCTTAATCTTAATTAGCAGTGACTTCATCCTAGTGACCTGGTGGTAATACAAAAATTTATATTTTGTCCAAAGGTTACATCAAGTTAAGCCAGTGATTAATGTAGACGTAAGCAAGTGCACATCCTACCTCTTCTGGCTCCAATCAGGGGTAAGTGACATTCATACAAATACTGGAAGAATTAAATTCCAAAAAAAATCACCACAAGGACATTTAACATACTTCAATTTCTAGCCCTTCACTTCCAGCTATGGATCCAGCCATAAAAGACTTGCTGCAAAACACTCTCGAGTGAGTACCTATTTACTGGACCTCACGTGCATACAGAAGGAAGACAAAAGGCAGACTGGCATCTACTATATTTTCAAAGATCTTTACAATTTTTTTTTTAATATTTAAAGGACTATTACTTCCTACAGTTAGGCTGCAGGAGAAAGGTTTTGAAATCTTTTTAGGGAAGCTAGCAAGAGAAGCAAAACAAGACTTCCTAAAATGGAAACAGAAAAAAAAATTATTCTCTGAAATGAAGATACTCAAACAGTCCTTTTTTTTATCTTTTTACTTTAGGTTCTATTTCCAGTTCCAAATTATCTAGTTTGTATTTAAATCTAGGCAGATCAAAGACGTTTCTATCGTCACTTGCACCACTCCTTAAGCATAAACATAACTAATATATATATCTAAAAAAATGCAGACAAAAATGAGGGGTTTAAGAAGTCCTCTCGGGCTTTGAAGTCAAGCAAAACAATTTTATTTACATAAGCACCTCACAAAAACTGGGTTAAATTCATTCTTTCTTCCCAAAGGATTTAAACAAGCTTCATATGTGAAAATGAGGAGGCCAAGAAAATGAAATACCTTGCTTCTCCTTTCCTGCATCTAATATCAAAACCCACTGCTGGATTTTAAAACACATACAGTTAAGACTTGAGTACATAATTAAATTTGTGAAATAACAGTTGTTTGTTTATGTAACAAATGTTTACAAATCAAGGCAGACATGGATTTTGAAACTTTTTAATGTCACTGAGTATAAGCTTATGTGAGTGGCAGCTATAAGCACAATTCAAGGATCTAAAAGTTCATTTGTTACTACATAATTTAAAATAGACTTTTCTGTATTATCTTCCTATGGAACTTGTGTTAAACATGACAATGGATGGTCCTATACTTCATGCCCCCCATTCTGGAGCAGGCAGCATTATAATGATACTTCCTCTTCACATTTTCCCAGGAGGAGAATTCACCAGATCCCACTAGATCTCGAGGCCGTATTTTTTATCTCTGCTGAAACCTCCATTTTCTTAGCAATCCTATTCCTGAGGAATAACAGCAGGCAAGCTTTCAGGAAATTTTCTGGGACTGAAATCTACAAGATGAAACCATACGCACTCAGAGAACTGTAAAAATCGCCTCTTTGGCCTGAGTTACAGTCTCTAATCGTAGCTAGAACTGAACTCAGGTACTGAGTTCTAACCCTTCAATAGCAGATAAAAGCAACACAAATCAATTTCACACTGTGAAAGCATGAACGAAATCCACTGCATGGAGAGCAGCAAAGGCAGACTGCTGGGCAACAGGCACCAACCTGCCACAGCCTGCTCCATCTTGTAGTTCTGCTCAACACCGGCTGTCTCTGTCACATTTTAAAAAATCTGGTTTTTTGCTAAATATAATTACTCCTTGTCCCCATTGCCCCCCTTAATACTAATTGTTCAATTCACCAGAAATACGTCTAGCCCATATTATGTTTTTACAACTAAATGAATGTTCTTGTATTTACTTACATGTATGTGACTTATAAATGACTATGAATTACATTTTTGGAGAATCCAGAATTGGGCAAAAACTGCACACTCCCACATCTGGGTCACCCTTAAGAAGTCCTGAATTCTGCACAAACTTCATCTGGTTTGGTTTTTTTTCCCCCTTAGGAAAATATCTCGGGAGCAGCTCAGAGGCAGCATGTTGTGTAATGAGCACCAAGGCTTTTTTATAGTCATAGAAACATCCCATGGGAGACATACTGAAAACATCAGTCAGTGCATCAATTATCATTTCATTACTATGTTATCTCTCGAAATGCCAAATATTTGACAGCTGTAGGTACCCGTAATGCTAGAGCTGTTACATTCCTGTCTACTGCAAAGAGCAACTTTGACTTTCCACAGTGTGCGTGTGGGGGCTGTGTGCAGTTTTTCTGCTGCCCCCTGGGGCAGGCTGTGCTTTTGCTACATCATCTTTTCAGTTCAATAATTCTACAGCTTGCAAGTATGGCCGTATGTGAAGTAAACCACTGAGCAAAGTTCTGCACTAAAATGCATTAGGACTGATAGTCTAACACTCTGAAAGTATTATTACTATGGCTAGGCCAATCTAATCAAAACAGGCTAATCCAGAACTTTTGTACTTATTTTTGAATAATATTGAGAAATGCTCTTATGTTCCCATTTTTAAAACTTTTTGGAATCAAATCATTTCATAGCATCTCATCCCATTATATGCATCAACCAACACCCTTAAAAACTAAATTAAAATAGGAAACACTTCTAGAACTCTAATTTTAACATTAGTGCAAGAAATGTGCAGATAAATAAGCATATTACCAACAATATGCATCTTTTAATTTCAATATCAAATTAGATGATATACCCTGGCACGCAACGATGACAGAAGGAATCCACAAAGAGAACCAGATGCAAAATTGAGGACATTGGGCCTTTTTTACTAAATTTAGAAGGAGATCTTTGTATAAATAACCTTTGAAAAAATTCTTCTTGATCTAAAGCTTGAGCCTTTCTTTGAAAAAACAACTTCAGAACAAAGGGAGACAGCACTGAACTTCAGATAATCCATGAAAGGTATATTAAAGTTCTAGGATACAGATAAATATTTGAACTTCCACATTGAAACTGAATACTATTCAAGCAGATTACATCCATACTATATTTAGTCGAGATCCTTATCCAATCATTAAAGAGAAGTGTCAGTGTTCGCCTGAAAGCTGCTTGCTGCACTTTTGCTGCATGTCATTGAAACTTCATAGAAAAAGAATCTGTCAGAACATCCAGGCCAGACTCTTCCGCAACTGAGCCTAACCAGTATTACAGGAAAAGGCGCTGAATTTAGGTTTTACACATCAGAGAAGAAAACCTTTCCCAGAGTCCACAGAGGCTGCTCTCAACTCCCAAAAGGAGCTTTCAGGTTGGAACATAGCCAGCACTCCTAAATCCAGCTGTCTCCCAGCAGCCCTGCAGCCCGTGTCACAGCAATGCCAGGCCGTGTATCGAGAGCCTCCTGGCAAGCGCTGCTCGGCCCTCCCGGCACGTGGCACCGAACGCAGCTCCAGGCCACTGCTGGCCCGCTGACCACCACTTCTATCTGTGCACCTACCGGCCTCAGGCTCACTCCTGTTCACACAGACCCTGCCTTTTAAATACTCTGTATCCGTATGCTATTTTTTACATTCAATGCAAGGCAGAAACTGAAATCACTAGAAGCTACCCTGTGTACTTCTAGAAATCTGTACACAGGGTTCCCAAGTCAGGTGCTGGGAAAGTAAAACTTTTTACAATTGATGGTAACAAGGAAGAATGTCCAATTTCAATTAAATTACTCCAATATCCAAAAACTGTGTTGCAGAAAAGACCTGAGGGGGCGGCGGGGGGGGGGCGAAGGGAGGGTATTGAATTCAATTTACAAAGACAGATTTAAGTTTTGATAACCACCAAGCCACTCTGTCCATTTCTGTACAGACACCATCATTTGCTATTTCTGCAAGAAAGGAGCTGGAAGCAAAATCTTGTTTTGTATGGAGTCTCAATTCACAACACCATGAACACTCCATCCTCTGCACAACAACTGCCACAGAATTGAACCAGAACCTCCTATGAGGATTTTTATGTATTTAGCCCTGTACAGTTTCAAACATTCCAAACAAAATGCTGAACATTTGAAGTCTATAAAAGCTCTGCCCATGTCATCGTGTGAAACTCAAAAGAAAAAAGTTTCACAAACGGCTTTAGTATTTTAAACACAATGTTTATTTTGCTTGCTACGCTACACAGAGGTACACATATCAGCCTCAATCCCTTCTCTGTAAATTGGTTAATGCTTGTAAATGCTCTGACCTCCACCACAAAGTTTTTTCTGTAGCAGTCTTCTTTCTTTCTGATAGGTTCAGATCAATTTTCTCCTCTGAATGAAGAGGCTGAACAGTAATGACATTTTTATTGCTTTAATCAATGTCAGATTGAAAAAGATACCAACACCCATCCAACAGTTAATAGGGTAGTTAATGCAATTCCCAGTCTGAATTTAAAATTAACAGTTAATAGGGAAGTTAATACAATTCCCATCTGAAGGGCAAGAGACGAGATTTTGAGTCCTCCTTACAGAGCACTCTCTGTTTTTAAAAAAAACATGGTGTAAACAAAAAGGATTTTAAGTACAAACATGAAAAAAGATGTCATATTTGATGAAGGACACAATGTAACTTACTTAAGTCTACTGTTAAAGGAATATACTGGAAATATCTGTCAACACACACAGGCATCAGCCTCCTGTGTGTATCCCAGTGTACAGCCAATCCCAAAGCTCCTGCACCCCACGACAATGGCAAAGCAGCACAGACAATTCAGGAAGCAGGAGGGTCAAACAGAGATTTGGTTCACCCCTATCACTGACCTTGTGCTTACAACGAGACATTTCACAAGCCATTTTACCTTAGTTATATCTCACTCCTCTATAAAGAATTAATAATATTGAATTCAACTCTGTGACCTACACACCCATTGCAAAAGTTCTAAACAAATTTGTTATGACTTATTTTTGTGAACACCATTCTACACCTCTAAACAAAGAATTATGAAAGACTTTCTTTTCATTCTGCCTAACCATTTTGATGAAACAAAAATTAGGAAGTTAAATGGCAATTTATTTCCCATTTAATGCTTCACAGATTTGAAGTGGTTACATTTATTTTCTTTCTGCCACTTGCCATTTCCCTTTCAATTGCAACATACAATAAACCTAAGAGCAAAGACAAAATACGCTGCTGATATGAGGCATTTCACAGAATTCTCCACAGAATGCCTTACTATTAATTGAATGTTGTCCTTTCTAGGATAAAATATACTTTCTTAAATGGTCGTATTCAATGCTTGAATATTGACTACAAAGACGCCACTGGTTTGTACTTTGGCTTCAACACTCCCTCCCCTGAATTTCAGATGTTAGTCTAATTAAACTTTTATTTACTGATTTCATACTAGTTTGATTTGAGTCCTTCCAATAGAGTTAATTTAAGTTAAACTGTAGTTAAAAAAAAAAGTACATTTTAGACAATAGCCTTGCTTAGTTAAAATATTTTATTATTTTAATATCGTCATATTCTAATAATCTTTTGGAAATACTTAATCCATAAGCATGTACTTAACAATTGGACTTGATGATCCTAAAGGTCTTTTCCTACCTAAGTGATTCTATGATTTTAAGTACACTGAATTGAAAGGACAAACCCACAATGTTAACGGATACACAGAGAGTCACTTCAGCTGAATTTGAACGTTCAGTAGTGAGGACTGGACACCTCTTAAGGGGAAACAGTTTCTACTAAGGGGTATGCATCACGAGCAGAACAGCTCCTGAATTTACCTATTGAAAACTACCAAAACTCAGCAGATATCAAAACTGCCACACAGATCCCATGGGAGAGATTCTGTTCAGTGTCAGTGAAACAGTAAAGAGATCCTTGCTTTGTTGGTCTTCGTTTTCAAATAAAGGTGCATTTATAAATAATCAAGCCAGAGACCACAGGGTCTGAACCCCTATTCTGGAACATACATTATCTATTAGCAAGATGAACCAGGTTCAGCTCTTCCTTTTACACAGAAAAAGAAATTTAGGTTTCAAGATAGTTTTGATTTTAGTAATGAAAGATTTAATTTTTTAATATCTATTTAATATTTATTCATAATTATACTATATGCTGTCTCTATTGAAGTTGCTGCATTACAGCAATTATTATCTTCATATATGAACCCTTACGTAAGATTGCTGCAATTTAAACTCTGAAATTCAAATTAAATTACAATCTTTCAAATTTTTCACCCTCAAGCACTCCGTTCAACTTGAAGTACTGAGCTGCCCCCCTAAGCAAAAGATGAAGGTTAAACAAAGGACACTTTTCTTTCAGTAGAAATACTTAACAGTTTCTGCTCAGCTCTTGTATCTTTAATGAATAGCTGACTGATAAGGTAAAAAGACAGGGAACACAGATAAACCTGTCAAGTCAGAACAAAAATTTCTGTTCAATGCCACCTTTCGAAGATAAGGCAGAAACATTATTTTAGGATACACAGTAGATCAGCTGTGATTTACCATCCTGCGAATCATCATGAAAGCAGCCTCATCTACATAATCATTTAAATATACATGTTTTTGTAACATACCTCGATGCAATGGTTGAGGCATGGTTAAAATCTGGATAAGCAAAAGGGATGAGACATCTCTGTAAAGCACAGGAACTTCTGGCAGTTCTTCACTTACCAGCCTGGAAATAAAACCAAAAGAAAATCACTTCTGATACTATAAACCCATTTTCATATTTTATTTTCTATTTATTTTAAATAGTATTACATTAGATATCAAGCTTACAGAAGCCTAATACCTGACAATTTGCTAACTGATTTCAATTTTAAAACTGATCTTAATTTAAAAATTTAATGTTACTCATGTAATAACTCATGAAGAAATTACCATTTGGGTACCTGATTCTATTGAAGTGTTTTAATACATTCAAAACTGCCTGAACTCATCATGTCTACGGAGACAGTCAAGGAATATTCAAACAATTGAACTGGTTTCCAAAGCACAGCATTTCACAAGTATACATATATCCATGCTGTAACAATAATAAATCCTCAAATTACACTTAATGTTACAGGGAATGCTCCTATTGGAAAACAGAGACCTTAGAAAAGCTATGGCTTTCCTTCATGTAAAGAAATGAAGGCTCAAGCAGCCATGACAGGTGGGATTATGCAATCTTACACACAGTCTTTATTAAACTCCCTGGATGTCTAGAAGGACAGCAAACAAGCACAGAGATACAGCAAACTCCTCAACTATCCAGATTTACTGACATAACATCATCCTGCAGTCCTGTACTTAAAAGCAGAAAATGCTTGCAGATAGGAGGTTGTTTCTAGCTTTGTGTAGCAATAATCAATGGAATTCCAACCAACAGTATTCTTCAGGTTCAACAGCTGAGTCAAATAGCAAAAAAATCAAATGGTGAAAAATCATTCTTCCCTCTTTTAACTGATATGGAGCATGATGGAGATATCAGGCAGGAGCAGCTTGAGATAAAAGGCAACACACCCCCTCCCCTGTCAGCCTTCCCCTTCTGCAACACAGGCAGATGCAAGGAGCTGTGTGGGTCCTTATTGCCCTTGGCAAGCAGTGGTGGTGCTGCTGACCTGTGCTGCAGGAGCCACACTGTGAACTCCTGGTGTCACTGACCCTGAACCTCCCATGCAAAACAGAGTCCTCTGTGAATGGACACCAGTGTTGCAAAGCAACAAACTGAGCTCTTGCAGACAATGTACTGGAAAATGTTGCCCACATGTGGTGGGATGTGGATGCAGGCATAGGATCTTTAGTGTCTTCTAACAGCTTTGGGGATTCAACCAGTCTATCATCTCTGAGGCCCATAAACATGATCCTGCTTTTGGAAGGAGACTACATAGCTACTGATTTCCTGAAAACTCAGGCATCTCTCTACAGAAGGCACTGCCAGGAGTCATCTGTGATACGAATTTTAACACACAGAAGCAGTCTGTGTGTTACAGAAGAGGATTAAAAGAACACTTACGGTCACATGGCTGACTGGTCTTGTAAAATGAAGTGACAGAAAACATGGTCTAACTGGTCCTTTTGAATTAATGAACCCAGACAGCTACAGAATAAACACCATCTATAACCCTTTTGCTATAATCAATCATTTCATAAAATTATTGTTTCAAAGAACTGTAATATATATATTAATAAATATAAATATACATATTTATATATGTGAGCCTCCTAAACAAAAAACAAATACTCTAAAAATCAATATACTAAATTCTAAAGAAGACAAAGGCAGTAAAAACTTGTATCACACTACCAAGCTTCATCTTCAAAATTATATAGGCCACGAAGATACTCATCTCACTATGTCTCTCCAATTCTACTTTTACCTACAGCTAGTTCTACTTTATAACCTATGACACTGAATTTTAAAATAACCCTCATTGTGTAATGACTTTAAAACCATGGACATCCCTTAAATTACTTTTCATCTTTAATTCTTAATTTATATATAAAGTTGGGAAAAATTTAATTTGGAATAACATTAAAAAAATCTTACTCCCTCTAGTCACATTTAGCTGAACACCTCCGACAGAGGTATCCATGTTGTTTAATAGTCTTGTAACAATTAGGTCATATACCAGTTCTGTCAAAATTAGTAAATACATATACAGAATACCATGACTGAGAGGCAACATCACACATAAATGAACTCATTTGCACATGCAGGACCAACTGAATTACTTTTCTAATTTATTCAGTTCATAAGAATTGAGAAGCAAAGCTACATTAAATGTCAGGGGTTTAGATAAGCTGCTTTTGCTTACATCAAGTGCTGCAGCACTTAAAAACTGCTCTGTCATTTGTTAAGAGCCTCAGCAACTTCTTCATTATGACAATGAAACTGAATTTACAAAATGTGTTTAGAGATGTGTTTTATGGAAATTGTCCATTCTGTTAATCCCCAATGCATATATGAAAGCTTGATAAATCTGACTACAAAAACTTGTGCCACAGAAGCACTCAATAAAAAGAAAGCAAGTGCAACTGCAAATAGGACCAAAGTAATACAAAATAATTCAAATGTGTAACAGTTGTATGCTGTATCAATTTTAAAAAGGGAGGTGGTGTTGAAAATAAACTACACTGTGCAATATGAACACGTCCTAAAATGAAAAATGCCAAGCTCAGCTTTCTCTACGGAAATGACCTCTCCTCCAGCCCAAGGTAATCGGGCTGCACCTTTCTCTGTGCCAACACCAGGGCTGCCTATCACCTGACAGCTGAGAAACTCTGCCTCTGTGTCCTGCATCCTCCTCCTGAGAGATGTTATGCATTGTACTCTGAAATTAGCAGCATTTTGCTTATGGTGGTTCCTTATATTTATGCTCCCCATTCCGTCTTCTCTCAACCAGAGACATGTAAAAAAGCTTTTGCTTGATGCTAACTCCAACTAACTATAAAGGTAGAAATTCAATAAGTAAAGTAAAAGTTTTGAGCCTCACACCTTTTTGAACTGTCAGACACAGAAAATATGAGACACAGGGATATAGGTACATCTAAACAAAGGCTTCATCGACTACGGCAAACTTCCATTTTCTTCAGAATTTGCAGGATAAGAAGTAAAGCCCACAAATCCCAGACGGCAGAAAAGTCAAACTAATACACAGCTTCTGATGTTCACTGCAAGAAAGCAGAATTCTACTATTTATTCTAGCTGCACTTCAAGATATAATCACAATTTTGTATTTGCTCTTCATTGTGTCACAGCAGATTTTACAGCAGGTCAGTTTCTCATTATACATTCGCTGACAGTACTAACATTGGGCATCTCCCATTCTCTTTTACCACGGTGCCCCCAGCGGTCCCTTGTCACCCATTCCCAAACTCATTAAATTTAACCTTTTTAAAACATGGATTCGTTGCTTGACTTTGTTCATGCAGCCTGCCCAAGTTACATAAGCACGGCCAAAGAAGATGGTGAGCTGTAGGTGCAGGGGAAGGAAGAAACAGCCGAGAGCAAATACTCCCAAAGCTGGCACTACTGTCAAAACCTATGTACTATACCATACATCCTGAGAGACAGCTGTTTCAGGCAGGATTCTGTTGCATGGAATGGATCACATAAGTCCTGTTGCACCACATGTATGTATAGACCACCTCTTGCATAAATCTTAACTAAATCCCACTATCCCACCATCCTGCTCTCTGTGTCTCAGAGCATCTTCACAAAAACTGTGTGTTTTTTCCCCATTTCACACCAGTTTCTGTGATGCAGATGTGACTTAAGAGGTTCCTACGCACAGTTGCTCAATCCTATCCCTGAGTTGCAGTTTGTTGCCCCAGTATGACACTATAAACAATCTCTGAAGTGATATAGCTTAGAATGAAACATCAGCGAAACACAGTAGTAAAAATAACCCAGCATTTCAGTTTATCATGCAGTTCCTCCCCCAAGTGCTTCTACTGCAAAGATCCTTAATGTTTTACCAATTCATTCTTTGCTGACATATTCTGTCTGTCAAAACAGACACAAAAAATTCAGCCTTCACAGAGATTTAAATTTTTAAAAAATGTATATCCTTTCATTTCATGTTTGTTGTTCCTGGAACTGTGGCTATTTGGACTAGTCCATTAAATTCACATCCGGGTTTAGTAATTATTGCCTCCAGCTGCTCCTTGCCTGCCCCCTGCCAGAAGCTATTATTTCCCCTTTGCACCACAGTAATTGTTTATTTGATCACCATTAAAACCAGATCCGTCCCTAGATGAACAATTTGCTTAAGTACAGCCTGTGGGACCAAGCATACATTGAATTTTGCAACAAAAACTGCACAGGAGAAATAATCCACTAAACCATTCACAGTTCACCAAACTTGGTTTTTTCTTTCCCCCCCTCATCTTCCAAACAGCTCACATTATTTAGGCCCTCTTTGATAGGGTGTCTTCTTGCTCAGGATTTCCTTATTTCTACTTTACCTTGCTGTGGCTGCATGAGCTTCTTCCTATCTTTCCTTTCAGTTGCCATTTTCAGCTACAAGGAGATCTAAATACAATTGTAGAAGACACTGGACAAAACAAGTGGTTTTGGGAAGTATAGTGAAGCAATTGTGTGAGACTCTTTACAAGTTACTTTAATTGGTTTTCCCAGACAGAAGGCATTATTTAGGAAGAATGACAGCTGAGTTGTAGAAAACGAAGATAAAAATTGTGAGTTCTACATCCAGGTAGTTTTACTTGTAAATCTTTATGTATATTTAAAGAAAATAGCTATAATTAAATGAGGGTGAGAAGATAATGTAATGGCACTTGCATTCCACATATTTCTGCATGTATGGGGGTTTTTTTTCTTTCCATTTTCAAAATCATCCTTTTAAATAAATGACGATTAAACTAGCTTCTCTGGAAAACTGCTTTCAACTCAAATAATAATTTAAAGTGAAAATTAAATAGAAAAAGATGGCATATTGGTTTGAAGTTATTTTGCTTCTGTGACTTCCCTAAAGTTAAATTGTTTGGAATCACAGTAATACAGCCAGACAATATAGATCTTTTCCTCTCACTGACATTTTTTTTTCTTCAAGTCTTTGCTTGAAGTCTCATGTGCAGGTCAGGCTGATGATTTAGATGACTTGCTTAACTTCAAAGTGGCAGAATGCCATTCACATCTAAAATCTGCAGTGATTATTTCTCCACCATCCGCTTAAGCTTCTTCAGTTTTCAGCAGTGTGTCACCTTCTAATTGCTCTGAGCACTCTTTCCTGTACCTGAACAAATTTGCTATTCTGTATTTCTCGAAAGGCTGTGTGACTCTGAGAAGTGTGCAATCAGATCATACCCACCAATCCTATGAATGCCATCTTCAAGTGAAACTACCACTTCAAATTTCTGAGATATAATTACAAATACTCATTTTATGCTTTAATTTATACATGAAAAACATGCCCTCAAATTGCCTCCTTTGTAGCCTTCTGGTGCCTGCAGACTAAGGTAGGAAAAACATTCCAAGGAGTGAGTAAAAATATTCCAGCTCAAAAGCATCTGTGCATCTCAACAGTAAATTATTTCATGGCAAAATGGATGCTCTCTCAGTTGTAGCTTCCATCCAATAAACCATTTAGGACTCTGTGCCAAAACAATATCATCAAGTCTACAAAGAAATATTGAAAACCAGTGCAGAAAACACGAGAACTGCTCAAATGAATTCCCAGCATGCAACCCTTTCTGCAAAGCAAGGGGTTACAGTCCTACAGTACCATCAATTTCTAAGTGATTCAAAATATTGCCTAATGAAATCTAACCTGCTGCACTTTAGCCTTGACATGACCAATGCATGGTGAATTCCATCAGGTCTGGAAGCCCCCTCTGCTAACAGCTGCTTCCAAAGCCAGCAAGCTCTTCAAAAGCCAAAACAAGAAGTGCACGATCTGTCCACACATTCTGGCCACACGATCTTAATTTTGTCTCATATAAACTCAGCCAACCATATACCAAATTTATTAACCTTGTCCCACTGCTCAGTCTAGGTCAGATCTCAATCAGAATCACATGAAAAGAGACATCCCCTCCCCCAAAGTAGTTTGAATGCACGCTGAACAGCATAGGTTTTCAGGTTATAAAATGCTTGATGCTTTGTTCTTCTAATGGTTTATAAACTAATCTGTTAATATAGTTTAATTACTTCAACAATCTTGCGTTCATTGCCAAAAGAAGCCTGGTTCCAAGAGGACAAACGATAAAATCTCAAACTAGAAATGAGAACAATTGTTTTAATAGTTTTCCCCAGTTTGCAGTTAGCATCGTGGCATCACTCTTCTAGATCAGGTTTTGAAATTGCACGATGCTTTCTACTTCAGGCTCCTAGAAACACTGACAAACACGGAGCTGGATAGGCACTAAAAGGACAGCCTTTTGACGTAATTGCAAGCTACAAAGTGTAGAGCTTAGAATGAAGAAGATGCTTAAGGTGCTAAGAGAAAAAATTCTACTGCTTTCCTCTTATGAGGAAAAATGATAACCTGGTTTTAGGCAAGAAACCTTTCTTGTCATCAAGGTAGAATCTGAAAAGTGATGGGTCCTAAGTCAAGTAAGGAGATGAGTCCCTGTGGAACAAAGTACGTGCTTCAATTTATTATATTGTTAATCCTTGTACAACTGTGTACGTAAGGTTAATGTTTTAGAAGCAAACTCAGGTAAGTAACTTGCTTAAAATAATAAGCTTGATGAAAATTTTTAGCTTAAAATATAATTATTTCTCACATATATTAGGCCTAGTCACAGCTATTAATCATTACTCAACTTCCAATAAACTAGTTATCAACTTATCTCAATGTAAATTTTGTTGAGCATCCATATCAAGAACAGCAGTGCCCTATCCACTTACCCAGTGCTATTCAATTTGCATGTGCTTAAGCCCGCAAGAGGTGTATTTAAACTTTAGCTCAAAACTGGTATTTGTCAGATTTTTATGTAAAAGAAATCGGAAAACTTAGTTTTACAAATTTATACATACAATTTTTAGATGTTAAGTCCATCAGCATACCTCACAGAGAATTTAAATTAAGACAGACAGTTACCCAAAGTCCCTCTGTAAGGACGTTTCTTTCACCAGGTAAAACTGATATTGGGTAAATTAAAATACTTGCTCTGAATTTTTATCCTGCAACGGCTGGGTTAGTTTTCTCCAGGGATTGTATGCAGAGTCTATACTGTAGAGGCGCATGTGCATGGCCAACACGTGAAACAGCTGATCTGAAAAGTGAAGAAGACAGATTGCTGAGTATTATATACAGCGATATGAACTATTTTACATTAAATCGCCATCATGTATTGTACGAGATTCTGAGAAGTCTGTTATGTCATTCCAAATAAGCTGGTACCCTAACAAGCATATTTTTATTAAGTATTTCTTTATTTTAAAAAAAAGGATTTGAAGAGAAGTAAGATTGCAACAGGAGGCAGTGAACACATGCATATACACAGAAATATGTCTCAGAGAAGGCTGTCTAGAAAGCTTTGACCAGATCTCAGTTGTTTTGGTGCTCCATGGACTTAATTACAGGCGTTTTTAAAAAATCCTGTTTCATTTGCTGTTATGTTGCTAAGGTTCCACACTCACTTCACTTGCCTCTCCAGTTTATGCCAGAAGTGGTGATTTCCTAAACAGTTCTTCTTAACAGGGACTGATATACTATTAACTGACACACTTTTAGCTTTTATTCCTCTTTCTCCCAGTTAAGTTCTTTGTACAACATATTTGAAATTTAATCTAAAATTGCTACAAATTCTGGCCTATGGCAGGATCACTTCAGCTTTTCAGCTTTAAAAGGTTTCTTATTCCTTCTGCCTTCATACGGTTATTTTGTAGGTAACTTTTGGGCAAAAAAAATCCCCAAACCAACAAACTTCTGACTACACATCAATGACAGTAAAGTAGCAACAGCGTCTATAATGTCAGAAATTTGTCCGTACAACCTGCAGGCAGAGTTTGCTGATATCCATCATTTCAAAACCCTCTGTGCTTCCACTATATCAAAAATATCATTTGCAAAACACTTGTAGAATTTTTCGAACAGAGGATGCATAATTACTCATGGAGATTTACTGCAGTATTTTATATTAAAATGCATATTTTTCATTTATCTATGAATCATATAATCAATACAAATAAAGACAACATCTAACCCTTCATCCCATTAAGCAACCCAAGAAGGCAAGCACCATTTAGGTCGACAGCATGTTCAGAGATGTACATGCAATAAAAAGCACAGAATAGTTTGAGTTGGAAGGGACCATTAAAGGTCATCTAGTCCAAGTACCCTGCAATGTGCAGGAACATCTGCAACTAGATCAGGGACTATTAGGGATTCACACTTCACTTTTTTTCAATGAATCTTTTTTTATCTTCATAGGTTTATACCTAATAAAATAATTAAAGCATCACTTGCCACAATTTTGCTTGCTTTTTTCTTCTTGTCACACTATATGTTGCTATTTGGTGTCATGCTTTTCTCCTGTTCAATTTTCTAGGACCCTGCATTTTAACTTCTCCCTTTAGTATCCTGACATCACCTTTCCTCTCCCCTTATTCTTTCAATTGATCCCTTTGCATCTTTCTCTCTAAATCTCTCTCCCTCTCTTTACAACCCACTTGCTCAACCCACACACTCACAGGTCCTCTTTTTCAAGTAGAAATAGCAGCTATTAATTTATTTTCCATAAATAGACAATTACTCAGAGGTACGCAATGGCCAAAAGAGTCGCATGATGAAATCAGCTGACTGCCAGAGCCTGAGGGCTGTAATTAGCTCCTGGGGTTCGTAAAATAATTGGAGCTGTAGATGGCATTGGAATTGATAGCTGCCACCTGCTTTCTGAATAAAAACAGTCAATGAGGACAAAATAAGTCATCTTTTCTCCTGGCGAGAGATTCTTAGCAAAACACTGCTTTGCTGATATAGTTCAAAATTCTGAAAATGTACTTGTATTTCATCAAAATAATAAAAAATCCATCAAGCATGGTTTCATTTGGAATGAAACCCATGAAAATATCCGTTCCTTCCCTCGGACCCATTTACTAAAATGAATGAATGCTCTTTTCTCCCCTCAACTGCTCCTTGCTTTAAACAGAAATGGGTAACTATGCAAAATGAAAAAAAAAAAAAAATTGAAAATTGTTCAGAGTAATTAATTCATCCCCTGTTCCTTTAACAGCTATTCTCCCAAGCTTTTACTAATACAAAATTAAGCAGGCAAGCATCAAATTCTAGCACTGGAGAATTTACTTGTAATCTCCACGTGTGTAACACTTATGGAATTGAAGCACATTCTAACAGGGACTGGATCTGCCCAGGAAAATGCAGCTCGGCAGCCGTGTAAGAGAGCAGTTTTTGGCTGCGATGGAGGCCGTGCGGCTCCTTTGCAGGGAAGCACGTTCAGCGCCCGCAGGCAGAGCCCGGCCCCGGGCAGGAGCCCGCGGTCAGCCCGGCCCTCGGAGCTCTGCCGGGAGCGCCGCAGCCCCACCCGGCGGCTCCGCCCGGAACAGCTCCGGCCAGAGGCACACAGCCGGCTTTACTTCTGCTTTACACCACAGTCACTCCAATTGCTTTACTTACCACTTACTATGACTATGAACTACTAGAGAAAGCCAAGGAAAACAGCAGAGCACTGGAAAGCAAGAACTGGCAACTTGTTTGTGCACCGAGTGCTCGGTGCTGCACCACGTCCTTATGAGTGAGGGACTGGCAGAAACCTGCCTCGGGCCAAAGGAATACCCGAGGGCTTTTCCTGTGTATTTGTGGAATGCATAATTCCAAAACGTAAGCATAAAAATACAGACTGCCCTCCCATTTTCTTTTACCCTACTTGGAACCTTTAAAATACAAGTAATTATTGGTTTTAAACAAGTAGCAGCAAAACATTACCACGACAATGGCCCACAAAACATCAATCTCGCCCAGTCTTGAGAAGAGTGGGAAGGAAGGCCAGAACCGCACCAGGTATCCCAAACCCCTCTGCCCCTCACAGTCCATCTAACAGCTGATTCTCTCCAGGAGAGCCCACCCTTGTAAGGGGGAAAGGCAGGACCTGGTTGTAGCTCAGAGTCACCAAAAGATCATTCTTAACCGAATTTTGTAGTAAAAATATTAATTTTAGAAAGCCCAGCAGCAACAAAATTTGAAAAAAATGAATGTGATCCTTCTCTTCTAATAACTTTGTAATATTTGAGACAAGCTGCATCCAGATAATTTGAATAAATAAAAAAATCACACAGTTTGGATGCACAATATAACATCTTGCTGCAAGTCATCAGGGGCTTGGCAGGATTCCAAAATTTAGACATTTGAGTGAGCAAGATTACCACTGTTTTAAAACATGTTCACAGACTCGAGTATTACCTACATTGACGCACTGCTGTCACAACTCTCTCAACTTATGTCTTTGTTTTCATAGAATAATGTAAAGCTTAAATAACACTTCACAGAATCATCTAGATTAGCAGTTAGAATTAGCTTTCAGCCCTATTAGTGTTCCTAAATCCATTTCTAAAAATGATGAAAATAACTCCTGTTATTTTGTTATTTTCACTGCTGTTCTTGGTAGATTGTTTTAAATTCTTCCTATAGCAACTCTACTTCTTGGAGTTAACCTATTGTGAGAGGGGAGCAACAAACTCAATTGGAATCTGTACTTTCAAAAGAGCAGCTCAATGGATAAGACACTGTCTTTGCCCTGGGACTGAAGCTATAAGAGGAAGCATTATAATATTGCTCCTCTCACAAACCCCAAAGATAATGGGTATTTTGTCTATATATCCACACTGCACCTGCAGCTGCATTCTTTACTGTTTTTAATATTAAAGCACATTCATTTTACAGATGTTGACAAAGCTCTTAAAAATATTCTGCTGTCACAGCGCAAAAAGCAAGAGTCTACAAAGGCAATTTCACAGCCCTTTTCAGGTTTAGTGTGATACGCACAGCACAAAAGAAGACTCAATTCAAGACATGAAAAGATAGCGATTCGATAGGTGAATGGTAGAAATTCTAAAAATGCTGTGCTCAATTGATAAAAATGAGTGATTCAGGAAGTCGCATGTAGATGTAAGTTTTGGTCTCACTCATACTCTTGGTTTGGTCTTGGCCAAAGTGATCCCAAATTTCTACATAAGTTCTGCTGCCTTTTTTTCTACTTGTTTTTTTCTAGTCTCTTGACTGTAAAGTAAACACTCAGAATACCAGAGTTCAAATCAAATTATGTTTTCTGTTATTAATTCCAACTCCACAATGTATAGAAATGTGCTGTCATAATTAAAAGAAAGAAAACTAAGGAATTGCCTGACTTCGTATTGCCTGCAACAGTCTAGATAATGTGTTTATACCCCATAGGACGTATACTGCTGTCGTGGAATTTTCTGTCTTGATCCAGATTTCTCTTTTTACATTCCCTAAATTAGTATTCATATTTACAATGTGAAAACATCACACAGTGACACAGCAGTTCACTGCAAGTGGAATTGAAAACATCCTCGTCTCAACTGTGAAGATCCTACCAGACCAGGAACGCTTCTCCCTACTTCTCCCAAAGTTTCCTGGGACTATCAAGAAGAATGTAGATTATAACAAAAACCACTTGATACAACCAGATGGGACTTGACTGTCAGTAAGGATACTGAGAAATATTTTTTCTCCTGGTAGAGATTTACATAGTCCACTTAGCAACAGAAGCTGCAAAGACCTGCTGACAACATCTTCCCATTCATCACTGATTCAGTGGACTTGAATCAGTAAAATAAATGTGAAGGTCATGAAAAGCTTATTAAGGCATTGAGACTGGATAGTCTTCACAAAATCTCTTACATCTTTACTAAGTCTTAATTGCTGATGAAGCAGCTAATTATCCTCAACACCAAACTCGCCAGTGTATGAAATCAACTTTAGCACCAGAATTCTAACAGTACCTATCTTTGCTTCTCCCACACTAGATATTAGTGGCATACCAAGTGTTTCAGAAAATACTTAGGATCACCTGCTGGTGAGAAAAACTGCTTTTTCCAAGTTAGCATGAATGGGCACCAAGGATCTGCAGACTGACAGCTCCTAACTGAAAAGAACTCCAAACCAAGCAAACAAATCCAAAACCCCAAACCCTGCAACACCAAAAAGCCCAACCAGCCACAGAAACCCTCTGTAGCAAGGTATTCCTAAAAACTTCTTTTATTCTTTTTATTTTCAGTGGCTGCAGAGAGCTGCACAGGGCTCTTTGCAACCATATCCACATTAAGGATTACAGGAAAGAGACAGCTGCAACTCAGTCTTGCAAATCATAAAAGAATTAGGTTTTTCTCCCTGTAGGAATGACCAATACTAAGTGGCCCCAAGTGTCATTGTCCATATTGATAAAATGGAGACAGCCATTACTTTCAACATGATTGAAAAATGTGATACAGAAGGATCATGAAGAGAAACAATGAGTTTCTCTGCTCACAAAAACACTAAAAGCACTGATTAAGCTGATAGTAACATCATGATAAAGATAAAGGCTTCAAATGAATGAGAAAAAGAAAACCAAAACCAACCAACCAACCAACCAACACAACTCCCATGGAGCAATACTGTTTCTCAATGTTTAGAGCCATAGCAGAAGTTACAAAGGTGCTGGACATTCTATTTAAGAAGAGTTTAAACAACTCTTAAATAATTTTTTGGATGTCCAGTTGTAAATAACGTCCTTTCCAATTACTGCAGTTGATGCTGCAATGCCAGACTGCTATTTGTGGGAAGCATAAGGATCAAGAGCTCATTTACAGAGAAACTGAAGCAAGAAGACAAGAGGATAAAATATTTAATCTTTCCCCAAAACCCTAATCTTATCCTTCTCACAAAGGGGAAGAAGTAAAAAATAATTTAAAAAAAAAAAAAAAACAAAAAAAAACAGATCGAAAGAAAGAAAAGTACTATTTAAAAGTTAAAAAAGGAAGATAATAAATTCATTTATAGGTAACTTTTACATTTTGTGGAACTGTTCATCAACTACTGCAAGATTACCAGAGTACGAATAGCAAAGAAAAACACATCTACACAAGCTAAAGAGAGGTCACAGAATCAGAGAATGCTTAGGGTTGGAATGGACCTTAAAGATAATCCAGTCCCAACCCTCCCAGACCCCTGCCATGGGCAGGGACCCCTTCCATTAGACCAAGTTGCACAAGGCCTTAAATAAAAACCGTACAGAGAAATCATAATTATTCAGCCTTAATGCTGTGTTTTGACCCTGTTCTATAAATATGGAACAATGAAAACAAAGAGCTACACAAATCTATTACACATGATAAAACAGAGAAACAAGACCTGTATAGTTGTTATATATCATAATTTTCCCTAAGCCCAAATTTGCAAGGCCATAGACTCTAAAACTGTAATGTAGTCCTTCAGATAGGATTTGATTTTGAACTAATAAGATCCTATTTGCATTTTTTGGTTGCACATGCATACAAAACTTTAAGCTTTAAAATGGCAATTTGCCATGGGAATTTTCTTCTCACCATTCTTCTCACACAGACTTGGTCACTGATACTAAGAGCTACATTAATCATTCTTAATTTTACTTCCCAAGAGCAGCTGCCCTCATGGTGCAATCCACCAAAACAGCTCTTGACCTATTTGCTCCCACCACCTTCCCTGATGTTTGCTGCTGTAACAGCTCACCTGGGACAACACATTTTATTTTCCACAGTATCTAATCACCACACTTCACAGTTGTTACAAGACTACTACAGAGTGGTATGCTTAATCACAAAAGAAACCCCTCAGTATCTCACACACAGAAAAAGCAAAACCAGGCTATGTTTTAGATTACTTCTGCTGAACCTGACATGAATGACATTTAAAAACAAAAGCAGTTTCAATACTGTGCAAGGAAGACTTTAACAGAACAGTACTCAGGTTCTAGATAGGGTATGGATTTTAAAAATCATTCTTTCCTCACTGGATAAGACAATGAAGAAGTTGAAGGTACATTCTAAATGAAACTTCAAAAACAGGATTACTCTTGGAAAAAAAAAATTACTATAGAAGGATGATAAAATATACTTCAGAACAGGAATCCACAGAAGTGCAATTTTTCATAATTTAAACACAAGGATATGGAAGGGGCAATGAAGGAAACACGCAATTATATAATGGCTTAGTGAAAACAAACCCTGCTATATATATAAAGCTAGCTTTGCTCCCACTAGTCACATTTAACCTAATGTCCAAACCTAAATATAATAATAATAAATGGAAATACTGTACAGGTCTGTTCTAGAGAACCCCATCACCTTACATTAAAAAACAAGTCTCTTTTAATGCAAGATTAAATATGACTAGCTTGCTAACAATTTTACAAAGTACCAATACAGAACATAAACAACTTGTGAACATTTTAACAATGAATAGATGACATTCACCTCTCTGAGCTGTGTAATGCAACAACACATTCCTACACATAGTGCCTTTACCTGGAAGGCCTTGAATGTTTCTGGAGTGCAGGATAAATATTAAAAACCCCAATATGACTGACTTAGATGTAAATAAGAAAAGTTACCATTCTACCCAAAAGTGTGGAAAAAACCAAGTGCATTGTGATAAGGTGTTGTCCATACCCCTTTATCAGAAATATGACTATAATCCTTTCAGCAATTGCTAAAGGAAAAAGCACTAGTACAACACACTTAAAATTATACAACAGTTTAAGAAAGGAACAGAAAAATATTATTGTAAACAAAGTTCAATGTATTCTAAGTAGAAAAAGAAAATAAAATCAAGATGTGTTATCAGGTTTAAAAAAATCATCAATATGCTTTTCAATCAATATTCTAGCAATTTCAGATTAAACTCCTGTGTGCAAGTACACTTAAACAGTAGAATCACATCAGGGGGAAAAAAAAAATTCTTCTCCCTAAATATATACACAATTCTGAATACAAAGGGTATAATCTTTAAGGTCCCTTCCAACCCAGGCCTCTCTGTGATTCTATGAAAACAAAGTTTTCCTTACTGGGCTATTGTACTTTACATACAGACAATTAATGCACAGTTTCACAGTGGATTTGCAACCAAGAAAGATGTATTTTAGGAACATTTTATATTTTGTAAACTAGCACATATTTTTAAAACCAACAGTTGATGTAACCTTAAAGCTTCTCTTTAACAAGACAATTTCTGTACTTCTCATGTGTGAGAAGGATCTCTAACTTTTGATAAGTTTAGTAAGTTTAGTTTGTTCCAGTAATCTATTTTGATGAACAGGAAATCCGGTTCATTTTCTGAGACATACAGGTCAATGGCAAGATACTAAAAAGGCTGGAAAAACAGGAAAGTATGATACATGAATTTAAACAGGACTTAAAATTGTCATGCCTAGTTGAAGTAGCTATCCAGCGTAAGACAATTCTACAGCGGAAATACATCCTCCATGGATCATTTCCAATTTCGTAATTCTCCAAAAAGAAATTTCTCCAGTGATTAAAGTATTTTCCATGCATTTCAAGGCTTGAGAAATATGTATTAAAATTCCTGACAAATCTTTTCACAGACTGTCAGCAAAAGGTATGCTTTCTTGCAAAGTCTGGTCCTAAGTATGTAAGAGTCCTTCCTTATGCAAGAGGACGTTGAAGGGATGGTGTGGTAAGAATAAGAAAAAAATGAAATAATGTGTTATACAAACCACCTAATGTCAGCTACCAGGCCTCAGCTTGGTGGCATTTTTTTCTTTCGTTTTTCTTCCAATAACCCCAAAGAAAGAAAAACCACTTTGAGGTAGTTTCTCCCCTTGTATCAACTGATGTAGTTCAAATAGCAACAGTGAAGCTACAGAAATGTAAACAAAGGAAGCTGCCCACCAATCCCATGGTTCAAGCACTCTCTGCAAAATCATACTCTTCCAGCACTTAGTGACATTAGTTGGTGATGAAGCACCACCAGAAAACCCATTATCTTTTAGATCTATTTGTCTATCTAGCTAACTTTTAAATAGGTCCATGTAACAAAAATTTGATGTGACGTCAAACATTTCACAGTGAATTAATGTGTTTCATTCCACTTTTATCTTAAAAAAGTAAATCACACATAAAAACTGAGATCTCCTGATTTTTCAAAACTATCAATGAGATAAAAATATGACCTTGCAGATCACCGGCCACTTCCCTGCATACATTCTTCTAAACTCTAAACTGTCACGAAATTTTATGACCAGTAAAGCCATGTGAAAATAAGGATACACTATCATTATGTGTAACATCATTGTAAATTTTTTCACTTTCAAAAATTTTTCAATTTTAAGCTGAAACCTCCACCCTAACCTGCTCATCATGTTCTTCCAAATACATGCCTGTGAAATGAGTAACACATTAGTAAGAAGCTAAAATTCAGGGAGAAAGTGTCCATCTTACTAGGTGAGCATACAATAAAAAATACATTGTAATCTAACTATAAATTATCTGCAGAACCTTGGTTTAATAAATGCTTCAAATTTGCACACAGTGATCTACAGATGTTAACACGTGCTTTTCAGGTACTTTGGTCTGCTGAGAAAGGGGGGTAATGATGGTGGGGAAAGACAATGTGCAGTATGGTTTAAAACCACTTTTCAAAATAACAACACACGAATGAAATTAGTTGAACGACATTTCCTGGCAGTAACAGAAGGCCTTTGTCCCAGAGGGAATATGGACAGCACAGCACCTGGTGAGATTTCTTTGGTGGCTTGTCACCTGAAATGATGAGGAAAGCATCCCCCACATATTGTGTACCAAAAGGCAGACGTGGGCCTAAGCTTTCTTTTTTTCCTACAGAATCTGCTGCTACTGCTACATAAGCTTGACTTAAATAAGCATTAATAGTAGTAGCAGTATTCTGGCAGGATTTCCAATTTTTCCCAACAAAAGAAAATATCCACTTGTAACTGTTTATATTCCAGCAAAAGATTAAAATATTTTCTTTTAAGAAAAAAATCACTTCTGGCAGCAAGAAGTTGTTTTATTTGACAATTATTAAAGGCTTCAGAACAACAAAGATTTGAAAATTTCTATGAAAGAAAATTTGCAAAACTCTGTGGAAGAACCAGGCAAATTAAAGACGGGACATTGTAGCTGCCTATTTCAAAGTATTAGACCAAGTCATGAGCTATGTTAGCATTTAGAGAACAAACTTCTTTCCTATTGCTAGCCACAACCAGGGTGAAACAAAGCTTTCCTGCTTCGCCCATAAAATACTTCTAGTGTTACTCATAAAAATGAGAACTTATTAAAAAAAATTACATGGATAGTATGCCAATTGATTTCTAAATAACTGTACTCACAAGACATGAACAGCTACAATGAAGAATTTGTGCAAATTAGTTTTCAGATTTCTCTAACAGAAACAAAATACCAAAGACTCCTTAGGGCAGGAAAAAAAAAGGTTTTAAAAGGAAAAAGTTTGATGTAATTTAGAAAATACCAGAAAGAACCAGACATCTTTATTCAATATTCTAATAATTTACACTGCATTTAATAACATGGAACTTACTTAAACATGATCTTTTCCCAGCTGTGCTTGCACCTCCTGAACACAAATTTCCTCCTCGATGGACCAGCTCAAGTTCCAAGTTTGTTCTGTAAGAAAAACATAACAGCATTGAATGGAACAACATAATTCAAGCTTCTACTGACACAAATGAGTCATGACAAACTCCCAGCACACACTAACTAAAAGAATACTGTGAACTGGTCTTTAGTGTGAAATACTGCCAAAATACACCTCAGAACAAAACAAACTTTATCAAGATATTGTCATATATGACTTTAAGTACTTTATTAACATAGTACTGTATTGAGTTGTGAGAGAAGAATTAAAAAAATGTTAATTTCGAGTCTTCCTTCTGTATGCACACAGAGCTCAATAATAAGGGAATTTATGTGCAAATCTGAAAAGACAATACACAGATTGGCTAACTTTCAGTCAATCATATACATCTGAAAAGTGTTCTCTTTATTGGCAGGGCTTTTGTTTCACTTTAAACAATCAGAGAGTACAATGGATATGGCATCAACTAAATATGAATACAGTCTAAATGATAATTAAAGCACTGCCCTTTAGAGATAAGTTAGTTAATAAAAGCCTTGGAGGTTAATTCTGAATGAAACGCTATTCGCTGCAGCTCATTAGTATGACACAGGAGTTGTGTCACTGAATCTCTGCATGTCACACTGATGCTTTCTTTCTTAGCATTATTGTAATCTGATATTTAGGCACCAATTGTTTACGCCAAATTCGATAATTTTGTTTAATTTTGGAATTGGATGTTTCAGCACTGCATTATCTTTTACTCTCAAGATTTGGAGCAAACAATTTATGTCATATTTTCTGAGACCCTGTTTTAGTAAGTCAACATACATTTTTTAATTAAAATAAAGGACTATAATTCTATTATTCTGAAGGGCTGTTTTGCTAATTCAATTCAAACTGCAAATCTAATTCTAAACATATTTTGTCCTTTAATGAAAAATGAAACAATTTTAGGTTTGATATAATGTGACTGAATCCATACTAAAATCTATTCTAGAATTTTAGGCGCATAATGCATCCAAGGTAATAACACGTCCCCCCCTTTCCCCCTCCCCATTTAAGAAGAAACTACAGGATGACTTTTATTCAAAACAAATTATTTTAAGAATTTCAGCTTCATCAACTTGAAAGAATAATACATTTTGATACGCAGTGTTTGTTATACTTTCCTATGTTTTTAAAATAGCAACATTTCTGAATATTCCTATCCCTAAGTTTGCAGCTTATGCCATCCATTTCTGAAGGAATGCTTTAATCCTCTCTACTCAGAAAAGGCAATTTAACATTGATAATGTGCCTGCTCAGAGCTCCATCTGGTTGCTGCTGATAAGGGCATCTGTGTGACAGGGGAATTTTCCACTCTTCAGGCGATTTGCAGTGCTCACTGAACTTCTGAAAATCTACCAGCAAGGAGGCAGGGACAGGGATTTCATATTAGTGGACAAAATAACAACTGTAGATCAGCATGTGCTAGTTCACCATGGGAATATGAAGGAAATCAGTGTGTTTTATTTCTACAAACCTTCCGATAACTAATTTGTAGAACAAAATTAACGACAGTCTTCCATTAAAACCCAGATAATTAGGATTTTAATCAAAAAGACTACCTGAATGTTTAAGAATAATTTTCTAGATCTACAATTTTAAATTTGCCTTTCACCAAGACATATGTGCCATTTCACAAAACAAACCTCAGGGACAATTCTGAAAAATATACCTCTTGCTGGTACAGATGAGGTGTCATACAGTATTTTTACCATAAGGAATGGAAGAAAAGTTATTTCTGTAAACATATTCGCTGTTCACATACCAACTCTCACCTCCCACACTTCTTCATTGTCCTCAGCTCCTCAAAGGCAGCACCTTATAGCTCAGCTTTCTTGGAAATGTAAATATCAACCTTTTCCTTCAATATGTCTCTTTCAAAACATACCTGTACCTTGGCATAAAAATGCACAGTAGAGAAAGCATCTTCTGTGAAAATGAACATTTATCCTTCATAAAATATCCTACATCAGGTACAGACCTCAATCATTTTTGAAGGAGACCAGTGTATCTCCTCCCTAATTTGAGCTCCCTTCTGCCTTGAGGATCTGAGTACCCTCTGCCCTTTACTGAAGAAAAGTAATGAAGAAAAATTGGGGGCATCTGATAGAAGTGTGGAACACAGAGTGGTCTCTGAAAGAATCCTTTGCTATCTCAGACTCCTCAACATGAAGGAAAGAGAATGAGAAAGAAAATCTATACGAGTGTCTTTTTTTTTCCTATCTAGAAATCTTAGCGTCATTCATTGGAGTAAAAAAATTTGTAGAACACTGCCTTTATCTTCCTCACTCACAGAAAAAACCCTGAGAAAATGGATTTTGCTCAGCTGTCCAGACTCCTGATTAAAAACAGACCACTTCATCCCTTCTTGTGGGCTTTTATTAAAGGAACATATTGGGGGTGGGAAGGGTGATTTCATATTTCTCAGAATTCATAGCAGGACAGAGCAGGGGGAAGTAAAAATGCAATGTCCTTTCCAGAAAGGGAATATATTTGGATGGACTTGCTCTTCCTATTGGGAGAGAAGAGGCATACTAAGCACTGTAATTTTTCTCACTTCAATTTACAAACACAACACATATATGGAAAAACCCCAGATACTGAGACACAGGCTCAGAAGGAAAGAACACATGGCTCTTCTATTAGTCTATACATAGCTGATTGAAAAACCAAAAGGTTTGTTTGCACAGCCAACAAAAGCACGAAACCTACTGCTATGCGATACAGAAACAGTCCTCCAAGACATCACCACAAATGACAGTCCTCCATGCTGTGAATGTGGAACTATTAAAATTAAAGCTAGGCACGTGATTTGGGAATGACACACTACACTAATCTCATAAATGCCAGCAAAGACCAGGAGGAATGCACATGAAAAGGGTACAAA
>VZTA01012439.1:25601-47569 GCA_013398855.1 Mohoua ochrocephala | reverse complement strand
CTAAATTGGAGAGATATGGATTTAATGAGCGTGGAAATAATTGAGTGGTAATTAACATTTAGTAGAGATTTTTAGCTCTTCTTTCCAAAGCTCGACATTGGGAGCCAGGCACCTGGCACCCTACTGTGATCCTATCCAGTTAACCTGAACTGACAGTGCCAGCAGTGTCTCCGCATCTTTGGACCCTGAAGCTTTCTCACAGCTTCAAACTCTCTGTTTCATCTAGCTACCACACCTGGTGTGTGCTCGGTGAGCCACCTCAGTGAGTGTTAAGAATCACATCCTCTCACCAGTTTGATCACCTCACACTTGTCATCACAGGACTTTGCATTTCCATTAAGCCGTAAGTATGGAACACTACTCCACATCACCATTGAAATGACACATGAAATTTAATAACAGATTAAGAATGAGAGGTTTATTAGACCGTCAAATCCAAGCACAGCAAATTACTAGATGTCTCCCATCAACCAACACCTTTAGTTTAATCAGTTAGATTTCAGCAGAGAAGTTATTTTCCAGGGAAAGTTACTCGTTTTTTCCCCTGTATGATGACCTGCACCTGCTAATTAAACGAGCAAGGTAACAGAGTTCAGTGGAAGTCTGGAGATAGAAGAGGTTTCTCCTCCAAACATCAAGCTGCTTAAGTATTAGGAAACAGGAACAATATGCAACCCAGTATAGATTGATAGGATCACAGCAGAAAGCAGCAGTATTACAATACTATTAAAAAATAATAAGTACAGGTATTAACTATGAATTTGAAGACAATGAATAGCAAATCCTATGAAATCATGACTTAGAAGGTATCTCTAGGCAAGTTGTAATGTTTAGTACAGCAAAGGAAGAAGAACATTAAATGAGGATTAATGGATTCAATTTTTCAGCACTTACCCCAGAAAGTCTCTCTGTGATGAAGGGAAAGACTTCCAGGAAGGAAAAACAGGCTAAAGGAGTGTGGATACTGTACGCTTGACATCTACTATACCAATGTACTGGATGGGATTCAAACAAGAGTTTTCTTCTTCTTTGTGTTATTTAATTAAATCCAAAAAAGCAGATCCCTCCAATCTTAACCCCAAAACATCCATGTGTCCCAGTTTGAGACAAAATTGGGAGGAACGCGCTGGGAGGAACGTCTCCTCTATAGAAGGCAGGTTACAGCCACCCCTCCCCCACCAGGTTCGGGAAAAAAATTCCTCAAAGGAAAGTGAAAGAAGGGGAAAAAAACCTATTTATTTAACAAACACATGAGAAAAGAATAATGCTAAATAATAAAGCCTCTCACTGTGGAGAGAAAACCTGGGAAGATTATAGAGTCCTTTCTGTGGGTGTGGTCTCTCTTCCTCTCTCTCTTCTTCGGAGCTGAGTCAGCTTGGGCCCCTCCGGGCCGAGGTGTGAGGCCTCCCAGTGAGGTTCTGATGTTCTGGTGTTCTGAACAGTCCAGAAGAGAAGAAGAAAAATCCAAAGTCCCAGGGAAACAAAGGAGTTTAACTCTCCATCTCTCTCCTGCGAGAAAAGGAGCCAAGAGCCGGGGAAAGCAGGAAGGTGCTTTCCTCCGCTCTGCAGCAGCAGCAGCAGCAGCTATCTCCCCATGTCCTTGAACACAAAAACTGTTTTGAAAAGTTCATCTGGCTTTTTTTTTCTCTCATACTCAGTTTTAAAGACACAGAAAGGCACAGGAATCATGTCTGGGCATAGAGCAGGTGATAGGGGATACACATCATAAAGTCAGCCCAAGACACCATGTCAGAAAAAAGATTAAATGTATGCCTTGGCAGCCTGAAGACACCCAGCTAACCAGCATTCTTGTTACTTTCAAATATAGCTTCCAATGGGAAAAGTCCAAAATAAGTGCAACCTAAAAATAAGGTCAATCACTACGAAAATTTCTCTCTCATTCTCTTTGTTGATGATGGGCGACTACAGATGACTTCCGACCACTTGGATGACTGGAATAAGAAATAGCAATATCTGTATGTATCACAATTACATTTTGCAACAAACTAGGAATATTGTAAGAAAATAGAAAAAAAAATTAACAGAGTTTCATACAAAACAGTCAAGTCCGTTTTTCACATACTTATATCACTAGTAGATCACTCTCCTGCTCAATTGCTTCCCTGGATCTTGGCAGGTTAACGCTAATAGCTGCCCTCAGGTTAGCCCAGAATAGGGCACGCTTGCTCCTCTCCTTCGGCCACTCCAGGTAGGTGCGCTTTGCCATGAGAGCTTTCAGCTTGTGATACCGGGCAGGGATAAGGTACGGAGGGATCGGCTCCAGTAAAATGAGGATTAAGCTGTTGGAATTCTCACTGAATAACTTGTGATGGGCAAAGTACAGCTCGTAGTGACACCACTCACTCTGCACAAAGTTGGGAGACAACACGAAGATGGACTTGTAGCTCTTCTCGATGCAGTTAATGATGTTCTCCACGATGCTCTTGCCGGGGATAAAGTTTCTCTCGTGCTGGCACAGTTGCACGCAGCCCTCCCCCTTCTCCAGGTTCGGGATCAGCTCGTTCTTCACCCACAACGAATCGCGCTCGCTGTACGAGATGAACGCGTGAAACTGCAGAAGGGTCCCCGGCTCCCCGGGCGGGTCGTGCCAAGCTCTGCGCTTCGTCTGCGTCCACTGCCACGTCATCCGCGCGTACCACGGCACGTCCAGGTAGATGCACAGGAAGGCCACCGCGGCCACCAGCACCAGCGTCAGCAGCAGCGCTGTCACGAGCAGCAGCGTCGTGTCGCAAGCCAGCTGGCTCAGGTGGAAGTCCTTGAGCTCCGTCCCTCTCAAGCCCTCCGGGTACTCGCACGCGTATGCCGCCGGCCAGCCGAACAGCTTCCCCCCCGACCGCCGCTCCAGGCGGATAAAGGCTTGCAGCTCGCACGAACACTTGAACGGGTTGTGCCCGGCCTGCAGCTCCCTGACCCTTGGGCATCTCTGGAAGAAGTCAGCGGATGGGGCGAGGATCGAATTCATCTCGACGTTCAGGAGCTGCAGGGACGGAAAGCCACCGCACCCCGGCAGGTCAGCCAGCCTGTTCGATGCCAGGTTCAGCTCTTCCAGGGATTTCAGCTCCGCCACCCCCCTGGGCACGTTGCTGATCTGATTGTTGCGTAGGCTGAGTTTTCTCACGTTGACTGGCAAGCACTCGAACACAGCATCCGCCAACTGATTGGAGGACAGGTCCAGCTCTGTCAGAGACTCGGCCCACTGGCACTGCACAGCTCCATCGTGGCGCAGCAGGTTGCTGCTCATGTCCAGGTACTTCAGCGATTTCATACGGCTGGTCATGAAGCTTACCTTGGGAAGGCTCTCAAATTTATTCTTCTGCAAAATAAGTGATTTCAGATCCACGAGAGTGCCACAATTCTGGAACAACTCATCTGTCAGGGCATTGTGAGAAAAATTGATATACTGAAATGAGCTTGTTCTATTGGGGCAAAGCATGTGTGGCATATATGCATCATATATTGTCAAACTGGCAATATTCATCTCTGAAAACTGTCTGTATAGAATCTCCTGGTTGAAATAATAAACCTTATTGCGAACATGCTCCAAAGTTAATGTTTTCATGGAGCCATCCAAAGAGATTAATCGTTCCACAGAGCTTAATAAGGGTAGAAATGCATATTCAGTCAGCTCCTCCACTGGTCCCCGAAAAGTCAAATTTCTCACAGTCAAATGTTCCACAGGTGAATACCAAATAAGCACGAAAATTTGCAGGATGATAGCCCATTGTAAGTCCACAGCATCAAGCGTCAGAGCTGTTGTCTTGATTTTTTTCGGAAGCATTAAAGGAGGAGAGGGGAAATCTTTGTAGCTCAAAGTATATCTTAAGTTAACTATTTTTAAGTTTTCTGAAGTGCTCATTCCATCGTACAAGAGGGAAAAACTGAAGTTTTGGTTTGCTGCAAAAGCAATGTGGAGGTTCCTTGTATTCAAGACGGTCAGACTCTGAGGCTCATACAGAGAAAAGTTTCCCAAGGTCAGGAAGACAGTGTGCAGCTGCAAATGTTTGATGTACCTGAAATCTGACTTTCGTATCATCGTAGCACTTAATCCAAGGTACTCCAAATGAAACATGTTCCCAAATTCCTGACAGATGGGCAGGGCAGTAAAGTTATTGAAAGAAAGATCTAAATGTCTAAGATATGCAAGAGTTAGACAGTAAACGTTCAAAATGTTATTATGAGATAAATCTAAGTATTCTAAATTTTCATTAAAAATAAAGACACTAATGTCAAGCGTCGTAATTAGATTATGAGAAATATTTAATACTTGAAGGTCAGAAAGATAAATAAATTCTGAGACACTAAGTCCAGAGATCCTATTATGTGATAAATCTAATACTTGAGTACGGACTGGAATGATTTTTGGAACATTAGTTAGGAAATGGCTTGAATAATTTGCAATGAATTTGTCTTCTACAGTTGGCTGGATATTATTCCATAGTGTGAATGTAAAGGCACAAGTAAAGACATAGATATTTGCGAGGGACCTCATTATGCTATCCAGCTTTATCCTGTTTTTTTACGGAAACACGGAAGCATATCTTTGTTTTCTGTTCAGTATGTCTCACTTATGAGTCCAGCCCTATGAAAAGAAAACACATGGAATTTGATGAAGCTGTTGAATGGTTGAAGTTGCTTTTTTATTGCGAAAATAAAATTCAATATAAAATCTATGTAGTAAAATATTATTTTTACATACTCTTAAGTTTTTATCAATTGTCCTCACTCCCATTCTTTAATTCTAATTATTGAGTCAGTCAAATATAAATTAATTCCCTTATAATGGGCAGGATGCCACTGGTATGTTAAAAACTCATAGATGTTAAGAAATACAAATTTCTCAACAATCATGACAAAATACAAAACTGGTACAAACCGACATCAAAGCATTTACAAATAAAGGAAAACAAAACAACCCCTCCATCTGCTGTTTCCGTACATCCCAAGTTCACACACATTTGGGGACAAAACTCCAATAAAACCACCCTCACAGGAACTGTTGCAAAAACAACCTCTTCACTCAAAGGATATTTTTCTTCACACCCCATGGACACTGCCATGCACCCTTTCAAGGTCAGATCATCAGCTTTGTCCTTGCTATAGCACAAAGACATAAGGCTCCATTTTTCCAGTAAGCCAAGAACTCTGAGGAGGACTTCTAGTGTCCATTGTATTGGGTTTGCACGGTGAGGTTTTGGTAGGGGGGGGAGTACAGGTGTGGTTTCTGTGAGAAGCTGCCAGAAGCTTCCCTTGTGTTCCATAGAGCCAGTAGCAGCTGGATTCAAGGTCAAGCTCATCCACAACATTAGGAGTGCCTCTGGGATAACACAGTGAAGAAGGGGGGAAAAAATCCTGGGGAACAGCAACTGCAGCAGGGAGAGGGGAGTGAGAATATATGGGAGAAATAGCTCTGCAGACACCAAGGTCAGTGCAGAGGGAGGGAGAGGAGGTGTTCCAGGTGCTGGAGCAGAGACTCCTCTGCAGCCCGTGGTGAGGCAGCTGTGCCCCTGCAGCCCACGGAGGTCCACGATGGAGCAGAGATCCACCTGCAGCCCATGGAAGACCCCCTGCTGGAGTATGTAGACGCCTGAAGGAGGCCGTGACCTCAGGGGAAGCCCATGCTGGAGCAAGCTCCTGGCAGGACCTGCAGACCCGTGGAGAGAGGAGCCCGCTCTGCAGCAGGTTTCCTGGCAGGACTGTAACCTCATGGAGGACCCATGCTGGAGCAGCCTGTGCCTGAAGGGCTGTGCCCCATGGAAGGGATCCATGCTGAGGAGTTCCTGAACAACTGCAGCTAGTGGGAAGGATTCACACTGGAGAACTTTGTGGAGAACTATCTCCACTGGAAGGGACCTCAGGATGGAGCAGGGGAAGAGAGTGAAGAGGAAGAAGCAGGAAATAAGAAGTGATGAACTGACCATAGACCCCATTCCCTGACCCCCCGTGCCATTGGGAGAGGAGGTAGAGCATTCAGAAGTGAAGCTGAGCCCAGGGAAGAAGGGAGGTCTGGGAGGAAGGTGTTTTAGGATTTGGTTTTATTTCTCATTATCCTGCTCAGATTAAATTGTAATAAATTAAATTAATTTCCCATGTTGAGTCTGTTTTGCTTGTGACAGTAGTGGGTGAGTGATCTCTCCCTGTCCTTATCTCGCTCACAGGCCTTTCATTATATATTTTCTTCCCTGTCCAGTTGAGGAGGGGAGTGATGGAGTGGCTTGGATGGACAGCTGGCACTCTGCCAGGGCCAACCCACCACACTCATGAATATCGTAATGCCAGTCTGGCCAAAAGCATGCCATTGGTAAAACCACACCATGACTGGACTATGCATGAAGCAGTGATACCCAAAATCTGGAAGAAAACACCAGACACTACGAAAGACTCCAGAATTTCCTAGGTGTCCTAGGAAATTTCCTATATTTTCCTACAGTTGGAACTTGACGAAGGACCTCTCTAGAAATAGCGAGGGTCAATTAATCTAGCTCTAAGTATCAAAAAACCCAGGGAAGAAGAGGTTTTGCGGATAAGGTCCAGCTGAATCAGTATCTGGTCATGCCTATCAATAGCCTACATAGATTTGGAAAGGCATCAGTCCTGTTCTGGAAAACCATGACCTGGGCATTACTCTCCTGTTGTCAAGCATTAAACAAAACACACAGACAACATGAAGCATAAACAACTCATAAACAGTTTCAGGAGACAAACATCCCTGGTTTTATTTTCTGCTCTTATTTTTTCTGTTAAAAAAATAAAAACCCTCGAAGTTTTAAATTCTGTCCCTGTGTAATCTTTTGCTAAATAGAAACCAAAAACCTATTTTTTCAGTTCTAGGTTATAATGTGTGTTAGTCCTTAATAATTTGACTAACTGATATGAAAACTCAACTCTTCCCCTCAAGGTTTCCTATCAGGCTTAATCAAGTTTTCTCTTAATTAAGTAAAGCAAAAATACACACAATTAACATCACCAAAAGCAAAAAAAGAATAAATCACGAAAGTATAAATTTCTACCTCTATTGAATCCACTAGAGAGGTCACATTATGCCTTCAGAAAGTTGTGCGAGGGTATCTGAGAACACAAACGAAATGAAACTGGAGTGGTTGGTCAAAGTACAGTATCAATTGCAAGACAAAACAAGACAAGGAAATCTGACCCAGCTCCTTCAAAGTGCAGCCGACTCTGTTCTTCAGAGTCCAGGCTGATAAACCAACTCCTGAATCAAATAAACTTTGATCTAGAACTTTCTGGAGGAACTTCCTCCTGGGCAAGAGGGACATCAGGAATAAAGCAAGAAATGTTCTCCAGGGAGGAAAAACCAGAAATATATTCTCTGTCCATGCTCCAGCACCAGATGAGTTTTAATTTACTGTGCATGCTATGCTAGACACTGCAACAAGGGGTGAGCCACACTGTACAGCCCTGCAGAGTGCCACAGTCAAGGAGTAAAGCAAGTATGTCTAGCAAAGCAATATTACAGATCAAGGATTACTCCTCCAATGATGGTTTAGAATGGTATTAAATTAGAGTTGGCTGAGAATTAAAACTGGCATACCAAATGGTTTTTCTCCCTTTTCTCTTTGCTGAAATTCAGACGAGCGTTTTCACTGAAACTTCAAAATGCAAGAGTATCTTCCGAGAGCAAAGAAACACCAGCACCTGAGATTTGATGAAGTCCGAGATATAGATATAACAAAGAGAAAAAAATTATAAATAATGAAGCAAATATAACCTACCTTTTGTGCATAGAATTCACCTCCAAGTTGAAGAACCAGCAAAAGTCCTCTGCATACGTGGTTAGCATCCTCAAAATAGAATTTCAAACATATGTAATCTTCAAGGTGGGGAATCTCACGAGATGCTAATTCCTCAATAATTACCTACCTCAGGATGTAAAAAAAACCCCAGGGCTTTTTAAAACAGGCTATGTAATTCTAAGAACTAATGACATTTCCTTACCATGTGGGTATTAAGAGCACAATGAAAGGAAACTTTTAACAGTTCGGACTAAAAATACATTTACTTCTGTAATATTTACATAACTGTCCACTTTAGGAGGAAATAAACCTATCTGCAGTATAGAATATTTCCCTTGGCAAGACTGTTTAAATAATTCTGCATTTCTAATTTCAAGTCTGCTTCTGATGTTACGCAGATGTTGTAGAAATCCGTCAACTGCATCTCCTCTTTGCACGCACAGAAAAGAGGAAGCAGAACCCTCGCTGCCAACTTTTGTTCATTTCAAGATCTCTTGCAGAGCTCTACCCTGCCAAATTTTTTTGCTCATCAAGGACAGCAATTAATGTAGCACCCTGATGGATGACAGAAGTTTATATCTCAAAAGCTAACAGGGGCAAACTGGCACAGTTAAAAACCTTTACAGGTCAATCATCTTTACACTAGAATGGTTATCAAGGATACCTCACATTGTGGCTTCCTCCAAAAAATTATAAAAAGTTAACAGAGAATATTCCCTATGACAAGACAGCTGTAATGAAGCCACAAAGAATATGACAATATAGGGCAATCTGGGGCTGAAGGAATCCAACAGAGCAGCCATTCCCTCAGCATTGTGAACAGGGACATGAGCCTGGGAGAAAATCAACAGAGCAGTGAGTGGGTGTGTTGTAAAGGCAGATGCAAACAACTGTCCCTTTTTGGGCTGGGATAGAGTTAATTTTCTTCCTAGTAGCTGGTACAAGGCCGTGTTTTGCATTCAGGATGAGGACAATGTTAATAACACACTGATGTTTTAGTTGTTCCTGGGTAGTGTTTAGTCGAGGACTTCCCAGTTTCCCGTGCTCTGCCAGTGAGGAGGTGCACAAGAAGCCAGGAGGGAGCAAGGCCAGGACAGCTGACCCAAACTGGCCCAAGGGATATTTCATTCCATAGAAGTCATGGTCAGTATAGACACTGGGGGGGTGGTTTGCCAGGAGGGCTGATCGCTGCTTAGGGATGGGCTGGGCATCAGTCAACAGGGGATGAGCAATTGTACTGCTCATCACTTGTTTCTCTTGCATTTTATTCCTCTTTCTCTCATTTTCATCATCATCATCATTATCATCATCATCATAATCATCACTATTATTATTACTATTATTATTAAACTTTATTTTGTTTCAATTCTTAAACAGCTCTTATCTCAACCTACAAGTTTTACTTTTTCTTCTGACTCTTCTCCCCAGTGGGGGTGGGGGATGGCAGGGAGGTGAACGAGCACCTGTGTGGTAGTTAGTTGTGGGCTGGGGTTAAACCATGACAATAACCAAAATCAACACTTCACTCCTATAAGCCTCCAGACTAATACAACAGCTAAAGATTCAGCTAAAGAAGCTGAAAAGCATGAAACTTTATTCTAGATAGCAGTGCTAGCTGCATTTCTAGCATTAGATTCCCTTGAAACTCTTCTTTTGCAGTTACATTTGCAATTTTGTAAACAAATTTAACACTCTGCTTTGCTGAAAGAAAATCAATATTTTTCATTTTAAGACTGATGACTGAACTGAACTGAAACTATTCTGCTTTCCTTAGTGCAGAGAACTGACTAATATGATACAGAAAATTCTGGGACATCTGTGACCCAAGACAAGAGCAAGGATCATCAATGTTTCTCAATAGGCAGCAAGGGTGTTTGCCAGCTGATACCATCTAGACTTCAAGCTAAAAGAGAGGCTCCTATTTCTAGGCATTAATCCCTGATAGAGTAAGGCACTTGCTGACAAAACAATGATATCACAATTAGGCAAAACAGTGGCAGCTTTACTACCAATATAATTCAAGAAAAAACCTTTGCTGCATGGATAAAATCAAATACACCATCAGCTTTCATCAGAACTGACTCTAGTGCACACACAGCTATTGAAACCACCTTTTAGCTGTAAAATGTTTAATTTTCTTATCACCCTTCCTTATCAGACTTAAAAATACATTCAAATAAACAGTTTGCCATAAAGAAAATCTTGCAATTAGTTAAAATAAAACTCATACTCCTGAATACCTCTGTTAAACCACTAGGAACCTTGCATAATTTATTTTTACCAATTCAACAAAGTTTTGTTCGGGGCTGGTTTCAGTCATTCTTCATGATAGGCAAAACCTAAAAGCCATGTATTTCTGTTCATGCGTCTTGAAATGTACCAGCTGCATACCATCTTTTCTACTTGTGAGCCAGCTCACGTGCGTTCATGCAGATACCTTGTTCCATGTCTGAATTTTATACTGCTGGGGTTTTATGCAGCTTGTTCTACCAATGTTCACAAAAAGACACTTCACACTTCTGCCTGTATGTCATCATTACTTACCCAGAGAGGAACCACAGCTTACACTTGGCTGGGTGTCAAAAGGTATTCAGGACCAGCACCGTGCCAAAAGTGTGAAGAATCTCTCTGACAAGAACCGCAGAAGCGAACTTACATGTGCAATTTATAAAGGTTTGCAAAGCTGGTGTTTGGTCACATCAAGGACTTTATGCTTAACTGCAATTCTCATTGTCACCTGTGTGTTAAGTAGGTGAAACAAAGGCTAAATGCCACCACAAGTCGAAGTGAGCAGAGACTGTATCACATTTATGCTCAAGCCTATTTTGCTTCAGTATAAATAGACACAAGGATCAAAGCCATGGAAATCAAACTGGTAACCCAGAGCCACCTTGCAGAACACACAACTTTCTCACTTATTGGTTATAAATACTGCTTTGTCTTGACAAAACAGTGACTACAAATGAGCGTTATAGCCAACCTCAGCAAATATTTCCAAAAGAAAAAACAGACTAGCCAAAGCCCTGAGTAAAAACACGAGTTTCACAGAGGTTTTGACCTTTCCCCTCAGCAGACTCTCCCACAGAGTCCCATTATTTTCCCCTGAGTGCATTTCCTTCCTCTAACCCTCTGCAGCTGAACTTCAGTGAAGATGCTTTGTAACATTTCTAAAGCTAAAGAAGAGCTGAGCTCTCAGCGGGGCAACCAACACTGTGCCAAGTCTCCTAGTCTGCCATAGTTCAGTTTCCTTTATACTACATACTCCTTAAACATACATAAAAAACATTTACACTTTTACAGTTTCATTTCATTCTGCACATTTTTTAGGTTTTGGAGGGTGTTTAACTCCCATGTTATCAGTTTAGTATGTTGATATTTTTATGTATGTAAAGACAGCATTCCTGCTAGTCACCAAGATGACTAATCAAATGCCAGGAATCAGCTCTGATATCGTATCTGACATCAGAAAACATTTACACACTCCCTTTTCCTGATAACTGGAGTGCAGCAGTAGTTACACATTTCTGTGCAGTACCAAGTGCAGGCACACATCACCAGGCAGCACTGAGAAAGGTAGTCCCTTTCCAAAATGGGCAGATAAAGTGGCTGGTGTGCTGTGAGACTACACATAGCCCCATGAGCAGGAAAAATTTCTTCACGGATTAAAACTGGTTTTGTAGAAAGGATTGAGAGTGTGACAGAGACTGAGGTAACTGTTTGAAATATTCTAATAACACCTGAGAAACTCATTCTCTCTTGTGGAATCAGAGAAACTGGCTGTAATAATTTGTTGCAGGTTTAGCTGTTTTATCAATTATTTGGCACATAACATGGAAAAAAAGATAACAGTATGTGGGCTTCTGGTTCCAAAGTACAAGTTTTAATTGATGCTTATGCTCATTAAAAGCCACCCTTTCCAATTTATTCACTCCAGTATTTTGGAATCCAGAAACCTGTAATACCAGAGAACTGTAATTATATACTTCTGCTTTTCATAACATCAGCTACATTCCCCGAGGTCACTTAGTTCCAAGTTCTTTCCAAAGTGGCAAGCAAACCTTGCTTGCCTTGCTAAAACCTTCTGTCTTGGTTTTGCTCGGCCTGGTTTTTGGTAGCAGGGGGGCCACAAAGGTGGCTCCTGTGAGGAAGCTGCTGGAAGCTTCCACCATGTCCAGCAGAGCCAGTCTCTGATGGCTCTGAAAGATGGACATGCTGCTGGCCAAAAGTGGGCCAATGAGAGAGGTTGGTAATGCCTCTGTGATGACATATTTAAGAAGAAAATCAAAACAAAGTCACAAGATTTTGGGATTCTAGTCAAAGAAGAGGAGGAGGTGAGAACGTGTGAGGGAAAACAACATGGCGACACCAAGGTCAGTGAAGAAGGAGGGGGAGGAGGTGCTCCAGGCACTGGAGCTGAGATGCCTCTGCAGGCCGTGGTGAGGGCCATGGTGAAGCAGGTTGTCCCCCTGCAGCCCATGGGTCCATGGGGGATGCAGAGATCCACCCGCAGCCCGTGGGGGAGGTGCCCGTGCCGGAGCGGGTGGATGCCTGGAGGAGGCTGTGATCCAGTGGAAGACCCGGTGGAAAGAGAGGGCCCTTGCTTCCAGGCTGGAGCAGCCTGTCCTTGGAGGACTGCACCCTGTGGAAACAGAGACCCACGGCAGTTTTGGGAGGATGGTTTGCCCATGGGAGGGACTCACGTTGCAGCAGGTGGCGGTAGGACTGCTGCTCGTGAGAGGGGACCCATGTCAGAGAGGTTCGCGGAGAGCTGTCTCCCATGGGAGGAATCTCGGTGATGAACTGACCAAACCCCCATGCTCCGTCTCCCTGCGCTGTCGGTGGGAAGGAGGGAGGGGCTGGGGGGAAAAGGTGTTTTAAGGGTTTATTTTCACTTCTCATTATCCTCCTCTGATTCTGTTAGCAATAAATTCACTTTGAAACTTTAAGTGAAGCCTGTTTTGCCCTTGAAGTGTTTCCTCCCACTCCTTATCTCAACTTATGAAGCCTTCCTTAATTTTGTTTTCTTTCCCTCCTCTGCCCAGCTGTGGCAGGGGAGGGTGAGCGAGCGACTCTTGTGGGTGCCTGGCATTGGGCCAGTGCCAAACCACGACACCTTCCACTCCTTAATTTCTGCTAATGGCTATGGCTCCCACATGAGTAACAGGAAGGATTCTTGGTGCACTCTCTGACTTTCAGAGGGTTTCTCCATCCTCCAGCCAACAGGAGAAGCCAGATGAGTTCTTAAGGTTACACACAACAAGAGGATGTTAATTGTATTACAGAGGTTTCAAGGGTTACTGGCCTAAAAGTCTGAGGCTTTTGAAGAAAATTTTCAAGCAAGGTACCACATCATCTAGTTGTCCCTGGTTGTGAGAAAGGGATAGGCAAACCAAGCTAAATCTGATCATCTTCAGTTTTCTAAGGGTTAAATGACTCATACGCTGAAGCAGTAGTTGGAAGAGAAGGAGGAAGCAGAGAAAACATTTGTTTCCACAGTCCTGAATAAAATGTCTGCAATTTGGTAATAGGTGTGTTATATTAATTTTGAGCCTAAGTGAGATGAGAGAGCTAAAGGTATTAAATTTGACTTTTCCTCTACAGGTTATAAACAGTCACTCACAGTTCAAGGCCTCAGGTCAAGAAATCTCAGCTTACTTAGACTTCAGGCAAAAAGAAGCATCAAAATTAAAACCTTTTGCTAATAATGGAAGACAAAATTAAGACAAAATGCAAACATTTTATACTTCATGAGGATTTCATCTCAACATCCCTTCTTCTCTCATATTCACGTTGAAACACATTTTTGAAGGGAAACTTCCTGCTTGATGGTAATTTACATCTGGTATTTCAAACAATCTTCCCTTATTGGGGCAAAGAGGAAGTTTGCTGTCATCATCTTTAGCAGTTGTGAATGTTCGCCTGAGCCCAGCCATGCTTTCTTGAAGCCAAACCAATAAAAGCACGGACAGAGGGGCCTGTTATATTTCTGTAAAGGAAAGCAAATACCGTAAACGTAGTTTGTTTTTCCAACTCAGCAAATAAAGTCTTACCTGCAGTCCTAAGACCTGGGAAATTTTTTCCGGCTCTGACTAGTTATTGACTTTTTGATCTCAAGTCATAGCTGTACTACAAGAGATACTGTTTCAGATGAAAAGGACTGATTCTTTCAATAATAAGCATAACGCAAGATACATAGATGAGAAGCAAGAAGTAGAAAGCTGGGGTGGGGGAAAAAGCATGGTTTAGAGATGTCAGGAGTTTCTCAAAACATAGACAATATGATGAAGGCAGTTCTGTTATTGCAGACGCCCTCCTACTCCCTCTGGTCAAGGTATCTCTCAGGATCAAAATGGTACCTGGACTCTATGGGTATTAGAGCTCTGTCAGTTCACTGCTTCTCCCTTGCTGGAATGCCAAGCTATGAGCCCCAAAAAGTGAAGTAGCTCACTTTTTTTTTCTTTTTTTTTTTTTTTAAGGAAAAAACCCCAAACCTTTCTTCCTTGCTCAGTCCTTGTTTTTCGCAAGTTCACAAAGTTCTGTATCTGGGTCCTATCCTTTTCATCTTCACCAAATCCGAGCAAAGACTATTTGGGAACCATTTTGAGCTCTGGACTTCAGGCATCTCCTCAGGATCCTTAATTTTCTTCCACTGGAACCAATTTTAGCAAAAGATCTCCTTTGACAAAGCTGTCTAAATTTTGTGATTAAAGCAGCTCTGCAAACTATCCAGCAGCTCAAGCAATCTTCCACATGACTATACCAACTGTTCCAGATTTTATTCTGCTGAGAAAAACCCACTACAAAATTTCAAGTTGTATTTCAAAATCCACATTCAAATTCATTTGCTATTTGCTATCTCAAGAAATTTGCAATAAGGTGAACTGAACTTTGACTACAGTTAGGAGGCAACACAGACAACTAGTTAGAAACAAGGATGTGTAACAAAAAGTTAAATACATTGACAATGAATGGAAATCATATTTATTGCTTCACAAAGAAAGAAACAGATGAAACTCCATAAGAAAGATTCTTAATCTGTTTCCCCACACCGGTTTTCATAAGCCGTTGGCAGGTTAACGCTAATAGCTGCCCTCAGGTTAGCCCAGAATAGGGCACGCTTGCTCCTCTCCTTCGGCCACTCCAGGTAGGTGCGCTTTGCCATGAGAGCTTTCAGCTTGTGATACCGGGCAGGGATAAGGTACGGAGGGATCGGCTCCAGTAAAATGAGGATTAAGCTGTTGGAATTCTCACTGAATAACTTGTGATGGGCAAAGTACAGCTCGTAGTGACACCACTCACTCTGCACAAAGTTGGGAGACAACACGAAGATGGACTTGTAGCTCTTCTCGATGCAGTTAATGATGTTCTCCACGATGCTCTTGCCGGGGATAAAGTTTCTCTCGTGCTGGCACAGTTGCACGCAGCCCTCCCCCTTCTCCAGGTTCGGGATCAGCTCGTTCTTCACCCACAACGAATCGCGCTCGCTGTACGAGATGAACGCGTGAAACTGCAGAAGGGTCCCCGGCTCCCCGGGCGGGTCGTGCCAAGCTCTGCGCTTCGTCTGCGTCCACTGCCACGTCATCCGCGCGTACCACGGCACGTCCAGGTAGATGCACAGGAAGGCCACCGCGGCCACCAGCACCAGCGTCAGCAGCAGCGCTGTCACGAGCAGCAGCGTCGTGTCGCAAGCCAGCTGGCTCAGGTGGAAGTCCTTGAGCTCCGTCCCTCTCAAGCCCTCCGGGTACTCGCACGCGTATGCCGCCGGCCAGCCGAACAGCTTCCCCCCCGACCGCCGCTCCAGGCGGATAAAGGCTTGCAGCTCGCACGAACACTTGAACGGGTTGTGCCCGGCCTGCAGCTCCCTGACCCTTGGGCATCTCTGGAAGAAGTCAGCGGATGGGGCGAGGATCGAATTCATCTCGACGTTCAGGAGCTGCAGGGACGGAAAGCCACCGCACCCCGGCAGGTCAGCCAGCCTGTTCGATGCCAGGTTCAGCTCTTCCAGGGATTTCAGCTCCGCCACCCCCCTGGGCACGTTGCTGATCTGATTGTTGCGTAGGCTGAGTTTTCTCACGTTGACTGGCAAGCACTCGAACACAGCATCCGCCAACTGATTGGAGGACAGGTCCAGCTCTGTCAGAGACTCGGCCCACTGGCACTGCACAGCTCCATCGTGGCGCAGCAGGTTGCTGCTCATGTCCAGGTACTTCAGCGATTTCATACGGCTGGTCATGAAGCTTACCTTGGGAAGGCTCTCAAATTTATTCTTCTGCAAGATTAATGTCTCCAGCTGAAGTAGGTTGTCACATTTTTGAAAAAGAAGATCTGTTAAATCATTCTTTAAAAAATTTAGGTATCTAAAGGGACTCTTAGACAAAGGACAAAGCATATGAATCATCTCTGAATCAGTTATTGTCATGTCTGCAATATTCATGTCTGCAAATATTCTGTATAGGTCATCCTGTATGAAGTATAAGTCTGTGATTATTATTTTCTTCACTGTCAATGCTTTCATAGAGGTATCTGAATAGTCAAAGGCATACCTGTTAATGTGTAACAGTTGTGTTACACTGTTCATATTGAAGTATTCAATGGATGAGTGCCATACAGTCTGAAAAATTTCCATAAGAGCATTCCAACCCACTGACACATTTGTCAGTGTCAGATTGTGTAAACTGGATCCTTTTCTGAAATTAGATAATAAAGTTACCAATTTTTTTACATTGCGACTTGTGATTTCTGACAATGACAGGCTTTCTGTAGTATTTTGTATCACAACCCAATCAAAATTAGCTCTGGACTGATGACTATTTGTATACAGGAGTGGCAGGCTCTTGATTTTTTGGTTAGAACCATCTTCTGGAAAATTGTTGGAAGCAGATGTAAAGAGTTCATCTTCCACAGACAGGCTGATGTGGTTCCAAAAAGTTAATGCAAACAGACACTTGTAAAGAAAAAAGTTTCCGAGAAAGCTCATATTTTGTGTCATACTGCTTTCTGCTTCCTTGGAGATGCTCAACACTTTTATTAACTGTCCATCTTTGTTCTAATCCTGCTGGAAAACAAAGAAACACAAGCAAAAACCAGATTGTATCATTAAGTAGCTGTGCAGGAACCATCAGAGAGAGAGATTTTTTCAAGGTTCCAATGTCTCATTTCTCCTTTTGATTCAAAGAGCAATAAAGGTACCTACAGTCATTCAGGAGAGACATTATTTATTAACAGAACACCACTGAAATTTTTATTTGGTAAATATGGTGTATTTAGCATATAATGAGTCAGTTTTTTACAAAACATGTCTGATTTCATAGGTGTCTAAAATTTTCTGCTTACTTACAGAATTACTGCTGCGATTCAGTGTATTATGAAGGCTTCCTAAACCGTGTAACACACTTTGATTAGAAAGTGCAATAATTGCAGTCAGCACAGTCATCCTCTCCTCAGATTCTCTCTTAAGGGATGTGAACTGGACTCAGAGACACTATTTAAAAACGGACTTTTGATTGTGACACTTGGACTGAAGCACAGGATGAAGGTTCAAGAGCCTGAATCAAAAGCTGAATGTCTTTAGATCATCAGTGCTTCTTTTAACTGGGGAAACTGGGGTGAGGGTAGAATGATCCGTATTTATGCCTTGGGAGAGTCCACAGAAGAGTTCACTTATTGTCTGAGCTTGAGCATTTCCTGAATTCAAGACTCTGAAAGTGGGGTGCTCACATGGCTGGTTTGTCAGGTGTACACAGAGAACACCAGACACACACTGGGAATATGTGCAGGCTACACAAAAATATATCAGTTGTAGAACCTCTGTACACAAAATCCAGCCCTGATCTAAGGACATCGACTTCAAACATCTCTGTTGTGAAAGAGAGGTTTATTTAAACAGACTTTAGAGGAAAAAAAATCCTAACTGTGTCTTTGCTTTGGTTTTCCTTACTAGAGGTCACTTTTTCTTTCTGAATGTAGGAGTTCAGGGTAGCCAGCCTCCCTTTGTTTAAGTCAGCCACTGAGAACACTGTCTTAAATCTCATTTTAGGCATTGCATAAATCCATTAGACCGCCCCTCTAAAACAGGAACTGGTAAGAACTTGGTTAACACTTTTGCATGTGTAAATCTTATTTAAAGTTGTTTTCCAGATTTCTAGCATCTTTTTATTTCCTCTTCTTTCCCCTTCCCTCCCATTAATTTTAAATCACAGTGTTGCCTGAAGCTTCCCATAGCAATTACTAATGACTGCACTGGCCTTCAACTTTCCCTTGACATTGAAGTGGCTAAATTGTGAGTTTATATTTCTAATGACTCCACAATGAGACAGTAGCTATCACCTGCTGGACTGGTTTACAACTTCAAGGACTACGCTCACTGCACCATCAACCATTCCACAAGTTTTCTCAGAATTACTGGGTGCAAAATACACGTTCCACTTTATCTAATTATACAAAAAAAAAAACAAAAAGAAAAAAAAAAACTCCACTGAGTACTTTTGTAAAGAATGCATGAAACTAAGCTTGGAAATCATCTAGAAATAGTGGGGTAATATGGCAAAACTTTTCCAGCCTTTTTCCAAATTTTCATTTGGAAAAATTATATGCATCACAGCCCTCAAAAGGCATTCGGGCATCCTCAGTCCTGTTCTTCTGATTGTTTGGGCAACTCTACTAATGTGTTTATAATTAAACAAAATATGTAGCTTCAAGAGAAATCTGGAAAAAAAATCTATCTTTAACTCATTATTCCTTCATGGGATAAAGTTTCAGCAATATCCATGGACTAGATGCAAAAAGGATATGATTCTTCTCCATGTGTTTTATTTTCTTTCTCATTCATATATCCTAGCATTCAGTCAAATTATTTATGAGTACCTTCAAACTTTCTTTAGAATATCCTATGAAGCAACACAAGTAAAAACTTTTATAACACATAACCTGTGATTTGGGGGCTAATAGTGTAGAAGTTATCCTTTATAGTCATATCACTTTTAATTCAGAAGTATCCTCATGTCTTCAAACTTAATAAAAAAAGCTTAATCAAGAAAAGCAATCCAGGAGGATAGGCAAGCCAAGAGCATTGCAAGAAAGTGTCCTGCTGTTTAAAGAGCGAGGGGAGAGAGAAAAATTGAGGTTTTAAGAGTTTTTTCAATATAAAATTGGTATAAACAGACTAAACTTCCATACAATAAATATACAGAATATATTTAACTAAGACAGTTCAGTATTAAGGCATGCACTCCACAAGTTATCAGCACAGCAAAAAACTCTAGTGTTACAAACGTGCCTTTCACAAGGATGAAACATATGATCAAGTTAGACCCATTCCTGAACTGTAAAAAACTATTGCCACCACTCTGCCCCCCTTAACTATGGGTGTAGTGCTAATAAAAAGAGACTGCTACTTTGACAGTTTCTTTGGATAAATGCTCCCAACGCAAGCAACTTTACCATCGTTGCTTACCCATACGTTTGAAAGAACATCGTACACTTGCTATGGAAAACAAGGCTCATTTTCAAATAAGATGCAGAATATCAAACAATTCTAACTAACTAGCAACAGCACAAAGTCAACAAAATGAAAACTCTCTCACCAGAAATCCCTGCTCTCCAAAACAGCAGAAAATGTTCTCAGGAAAGCTCAAAATGAAAACTTCCTGTAACTATATCCTATTAAGTAATAACACTTAGGAACGCCCAAATTTTTACATAAATGCTTGTGCCACCTACTGACAGCTTGTGAAATGGCATTTGCTTTTCTCCAAACGTTTTCCACATACAACATTACTGTAATATCCCCGCTATTCTATTTTTATTGAACTTTGCGTTTTTATGCTTTGCAATATATTAAACAGGAGAAAAATGAATCTTCTCACCGACTTTCTATCTTCATGAAATTAACATGAAAATAAGTCCTTCTTTTGAACGAGAAATTCAAACACCTTCCTATCTGAATTTACTAACGATCTAAGTCTATATGCATTATTGTAATTTTTTGTCCATTTTGCTACACCAATTTAGTTGTCAGGCTCTTATCAAGGCTGGTTTATAAAAGTACCACTTGTCTTAGTTTAATTTCCATTTAATGGGAATGGAAAAATAATCTCTCTCCTGCCCCAGCAGTGTTGTGATTGGATTAAACAGTGAACATGGAAACACTGGGGTTTGGTTTGAGTTTCTTTTTAAAATTAAAACAGAGCAGTGACTTTGGTACCAAATGCCCAAACACAGGGTTATCGTCCTGGCAAAGACATAAACCAGTCTCTCTTTATTTCTGTATAGTCTCGGTCAGAAATTCCACCATAGCTGAGACCTAAATACAGAACTGCCACACTACAACCTACCTTTCTGGGCTAGCCTACCATAACACATTAATGATTTAATATTTCAATGATTCAGGAAGCAGAGGAAATAATCTAAAAAATTACTTTTTCACTTTAAGGCTTATTCTGTAGATTATATTTCATTTCTCATGAAATGAAATGCCACTGGCATTGTTTGTATGCCTACATACTATAAAGACAGATGAACCATATGCTAAACAGCAAAATAAGCATATTACCATTAATTGCATGGCATTAGCCCTTCAGATTTACCACTCAGATTTAAGAGTGCAATCACTGGAAGTAGATTAATACAATCCATGAGTGTCATGCATACTTCCAGGTTCTGTTAAAAGTAGCCAAATGTCTTTCCATTTATATTTATATTTATATTTACCTATTTATTAAAAGGCTGGTATCTTTCCTGAAACCCCTTAGAAAGATGATGACAGAGTAAAAACAAACATCAGTGAAGTCTGAGATGAGTGAAAGTGTTCGGTCTCTAATGCTTATTTATTCCAAAACCATTTGCAATATTGCCACAGTGAAACAATACAAGTGAAATTAAGGACTGAAAATTGAAAGAGAAAAAAAAATTAGAAAATGCAAGTGTTAAATTCAAAAAAGTAGTTTAGGAACTTACAAAGTGTATACATCTTTCTATCCAGACAGACAGACATCCACATTTGTGTACATGCAATGTTCATTTCACCCTGAAGCGGTAACAGTTGCAGTTCTATAACATGCACGGTTATGTTATGTGTCACAGAATCTGCAAAACTGACAGTGCAAGATCCATGTTACAGTCAAAATTATCATCTGTCATGGGTTAAACAATCTCCAGCTACCATGATTCCTCCTAAGACACTGCTCTTACTCTTCCACAAGCTCCACTGAAAAGCAGAGGGAAGTCCCTAGGGCCACTCTAGATTTCATTTTCAATCAATATGTCCAACATTAATAAATTAACCAGCATTCCCTGACACTTAAATTCTCACTGAAAGATCTTCAAAAGAAACTTCTTGTGTAGGGATACAAATATTTGTTCTGCTACCAGCTACCTTAATGAGAACCTTCAGAGACTTTTGCCTGGTAAATCTGTAAGTCACATAGCACGATCGGTATTTGTGAAGCACACTCCTGAGAACTAGGGCTTTATTTTGTCACCTGTTGAAGTCACAATGTGTTGGTTTGCCTCCTGTGGCAAAAGTAATTTCTCTCGTTGGCAGACTAGCGATAGAAATGATACTACGATGAACCGTGGAATTGCCTTTTCTCACTGTAAAGGGCATGATTCGCCTTAAAATGAGGTAGCAAAAAGAGGAATGGGTATGAGGAATTACACAGAAACAAGAACCACAGGCTGCTGGGAAGAGCCCGAAACCCCTTTGCTCAACCAAGTGTTTCATCAACTGACGGGAAATGTGTGCACGCACCCTTGGCTTCTGTCAGGGGCATTTCCTGCAAACACAGCGATAGCGAAGGTGCTAAGCGGTATCTGAAAAGCTACATCTCGGTTGTTTAATTTTGTAACCCCACGGGTCAGCAAGTGCTCACTTTGAGGAAGGATCGGACTTCCTAAAAAGAAAATAATATTTTTTTACGCCAGCTCAGCAACTAGATTAATTTAGACTTTTTCTCTTAGAGGGTGGTTGAGCACTGAACCGGCTTCTCCAGGGAAGTAGCCACAGCACCAAGCTTGTCCGAGTCCAAGAAGCGTTTGGAGACCACGCTCTCAGGCACGGGGTGTGATTCTTGGGGGGTCCTGCACAGGGCCAGGAGTTGGTCCTGATGGGTCCCTTCCAACACAGCGTATTCTATGGTTCTATGAAATTCGCCCCTTTTCCGCCTCAGCGCGGACGCGGCGGGTGCCGCCGGCCCTGAG
>VZTA01012439.1:0-25176 GCA_013398855.1 Mohoua ochrocephala | reverse complement strand
CGCTCTGCCTCCTCCCTCCGCTGCTGCCGACGTGGCGGGGCGGGGAAGGGAAGGAGCCGGGGGCGCGCCGGTCGGGGCACTGCTGAGCGGTAAGGAGCACGGCGATTTCTGCTTTTTCTGCCGCTTTTGGCACTGGCTGCGCCACACAGCTCTGTCCCGGAGAAGAATTTCGAAAAGGGGAAAGAAAAAAAAGAGAAGGGGGAAGTTGTGGGCGCTGCGGGCTTGGGGAAGCGGCGCCCCGGCTGCTCCTGCCGTGCCTGTGGCAGGGGGCAGAGGGCAGCGGTGCAGGGGGAGCTGCCGACGGCAGGCGCCCAGGGAGGTTCGCCTGCTCTCGCCGTGCCCGCAGCGTCCCGCGGAGGAGAAGCGACAGCGGGTATCGAGCGAGAGGGCAGCGCGGTGCCGTCGCCAAAAAAGTTATTCCTCCCTCCCGCTCGGGGACGGTGATTCGTGCCCGAAGGCGCCCGGCGGCGGCTGGGCTTTGCTTTCGAGGCGAGATGAAACTCTTCAGGCGGAGGGTCGGCAGGTGCCGCCACCGCCGGCTCCCCGGCGCGGCTGGTCCGTGCGGGCCGGGCATTCCCCTGCCACCGGTCCGGGGCTGGCCTTAGCATCTCCCTCACGAACTCCCCCCAGAGTAATTCCCTTTGGGCGGAGCTGTCCGAGTTGATTTCGATCAGGACAGTCTCACGGATGAGAGGCTGAGTGACGCTGACCCCGGGTGCGGCACGGCTCGTGTGTTCCGACAGACGCGGTAATTTGCTGCTACGTGCCGTGCTCCTGTAAGGAAGGTTCAGCAGACAACTGCAGGGACCGTGGCCCGAGTGGTACCCAAAGATGACCCAGTACTGCCAAAATCCATGTGCACATGTCTGTATGATCCTTTAAAAAGTGCTGGGCTTACTCAGAGCTAATGCCCATACAAAATGATGAAGTATGAGTGTAAAGGTTTTACAGGTTTTGATAGAGGATGCTCGTATCTCGTGATGGAATTTGGTTTACAAATACAAAAATTTTCTTTAGGTGATGCTGCCCATCACACGGTGAGTACTGTTAATAGCAACACTTCCCTACACTAAAGCATTTTATAATATTTGCTGTATTTTTAATGGAAAACTGGCAAATGCAAAGATTCTGACTTGTGAATGCGTGTTTTCTGAAGATAATTAAGGTACAGTGGAAGGTGAAGTAATACAAGTGGTAGCAAGTGCTTACTTTTTTATTTATGTTTCTTCTTCAGTGATCCCAAAGGCTACTCTTGGAACTGTTTAAACAAGTGATCTACTTTCACATTAGATAAACAGGCTGCTAAAGCTATATATGTATACAGTTCTATAGACTTTAATAAAATGTACTCATTTAAATACATGTTTCTCAGGCAAATTTCACCTAAATCCCAGTTATATTTTGCTTTTTGCATTTTTTCCCCCTGTTCTTCAGTCTCTCATAGAACCTCCATTCTTCCTGACAGGTGCAAACCTTTGAGCCATATTTAATTAATAGGAGAGTCGATGAAAATGCAGCATCTACAGACAGGACTGTACAAGGGGTTTTTTATGCCATGCAGCTCAACATATTGCAAGCTCTCTGTCAAGGATTGTCTTCTGAGTGCCAAGAATACTGTTGTTACCCACAAATAAGCGTTAGTAATCATAGAACAGTGGTCCTTTTGGACTCTGGCAGTGCCACTCCTTAATCAGCTGCAGAGCTTGCTCTATGGCTTTATCTTTACCTTTGTGGATCCTCAGCCTGATGACTGCACAATGGTGGAAAATACCTCCAAAATTACATTGGAAGATAAGGAATAAATAAGAGAAAACTGGTTCATAACTTACAAAAAAAAATCAGTAACTACCTCATACAAGCTTACCTTGGCTTCAAAACTGAAGTTTAATCACACAGCTGGAATTTTAGGAGATGGTGAGAAGTGTTGCACTCCCCAAAGAGCAAGACTTTGAGACAAATAATACAGAAACAGTGTGAACTATGGCTATGTCTATGAAATGGCTCTAGGGACCATGGCCTGTCATGTTCACAAATTATGCCCCTTCTCAAACACATGAATATCACCACAGTTTTAGCCACAGAGTGACGCCCCTCCATCAGTCAGCAGGCTGTAGGAACCTGTGTGTGGCACTGTGATGGAGAGCAAGAGCTGCTTGGCTGTTGCAACTCAGATTATTCTGTTCTGCAGTGGTCTTTCATACACTCCTCATAGTGAATATAAAAATTAACCATGTGGAAACTCTTACATTTGACTTCTCCAGACAAATGAATATCCTTTCACCCTCACTAAACCATATTTTGGAAAACAAATGCTGCTCTTCGTAATTGAGCAGGATCCTGCAGAATGAGTAGGGTATTTACAGTATTATCCTGATCCCAGTGCCAGCATGATGCATGTGCCACAGGGGTCCATGCTTTAGGAGGTCATACATCGAGGCTGTGTTGTTCTTCAGCAGTAGCACATGGTAAACACTGTGATTTTAGAGTCACTCAAATGTTTATGGTACCTAAAAGACTTTACTTTCTATATCCAGAGCTGAAAATGTCTGAAGACATATCTGATGGCACCCCATCTGAAGAAAAACCTGAAGTAATGGAAATGCCCAGCAATGAGGTATTGCCTCAGGAATCAGTACCACGCCTCATAGAAGCTGAGGTCTTGCATGAGTCTTCACAAGATCAACATGGACAGGTCACTCAGAATGTCAGTGATGGAAAGGAAGGAGACATATTCATTAATGAAAATCCTTTGACTGAAAAACTAGTTGAAAGCCTGCCTTCCAGTGAAGAGACAACTGAAGACATGCCCACTGAGTGCATTGAAACTGTAAGCCTTGATGCAGAACCTGAATTGGAAGAGACAGTGCATGAACAAAGCAGTCCAGTAAGCAATACTTTCTTTTCTGTAAAAGCCCTCCCCTCCCTGCATTGTAAGGACAGACTTTTGTATAATGTACATACTGTTTTTCACAAAAACCTAGGGAGTTATGCAGAAAACCTGCATAGGGATAAATTAATCACAACACCAAGGTTTTGAAAACTAGAAATTGTTTCATTTCTCTTTGCCAGGATGATATTAATTTGGTCTTTGAAGCCTGGTTGCAATAAAACTTGTGTAGAGATGATATGTTATTGGAGACTTTCTTGAGACAACAGTTACTTAATATGATTTAAATATGGAATACTGATAATGGCTTCACACTGCACATTACTGTAAAAGGTGTGCAGCACCTCATCTGGCTGTGTTTTTATTAAGCTCAGTTGTTAGGAGTTCCCTGTGCACATCTACTGAATTACACATGTGAGGAGACTTTGGGAGAGAAGCTTCCAACTCTGGCTCCTGATGCAACCCAGGAAGGAGACAGATTCCTGCCTCTCCCTAATACTATCCCTAATAAACTTGTATGGCTTTATAGGATTGGGTGTCTGAAGAAATATTAGGGCGTCTGTAGAGACATCTCTGGAGTTTCATGCTCTTCCAAGGTGATGTGAACTACGCTTCACGTTCTGCTTTCTTGTGCACAGAAGTTTGGACTCCACGTAATACCCAATCCATCATCATCTATTAAATGCCACACTTTGTTGCCTGATGGATTCTTTGTGTTTCCTCCTGCCTTTTGAGAACAAGATTTTTAGACAGTGGAGTAACATTTTTGTTCTTATAGGCTGCAGACTCCTCATCTAAAGCAAGTAGATGGGGAGCTTGGGGTACCTGGGGAAAGTCTCTCCTGTCATCAGCTTCTGCCACAGTGGGTAAGTGTTCAATCAGTAAAATATGTGGAAATAATTTATAATTTTCATGTGTTATTAGACAGATTAGTGTTGCATCTTAAGGATTTGTAGACAGTTTTGTCCTGATAAGCTTGGGAAGCATGATTTTTTGAAAGAGGAAGATGGACCTTCCTAATCATTCAAATTATGGACAAGATGCTAGGCTTGTTCGTAAAGTTGGTGAATTACCTGATTGTGGCTTCTTCGCAGAAAGGATCCATAATCCAATACAATTTCTGTCAGCCACGGACTTGCGGTTTCTCAAGTCAAAGCAGCCCAGATTGGTGCTCATGCATGTTAGTGGTTGGTATGCCATGACTCCTGCCTGCACAACGTGAATTCACTTCTTGTAAATCACTCCAGCTTTCATTGCCACCCAGTGAAACTGTCACACTGTCACACTAGATTTCAGACAGCAGACCACGTATTCAGGCAGCAGACCAACGTATTGAAACATGGGCCCCATACTCCCTCTCCCTGTATTCTCATTTCCAATACTCTGTCAGTACAAAATGTCCTTGTGAAGACTTTAGGTAAAACTTAATTATTGCTCATCAAAAACTCACAGACAAAAGCAAAGCATACAAATATGTAGTTACCAGTGGGAAATAATTTCTCGCAAACTAGAAGTGTTTTGTAACAAAAAAAGCTGTTAGCTAATCAGTTCTCATAAAGGATCCACAGAATACCTTTAAAAGATGAACCTAGGCATTAAAATTAATTGCTAGTTACTAAAAATAATGAGTTCAACAGAGATACTGGTTTTATGATCCCATATAAGGCTAAATAATTCTCCTCCTTATCTCCTCTGTTCCATGGAGAGTAAATTATTTCTGTCCGTTTCTCCGAGGAGGGGAGTTTCCTTGTCCTTTCTTTTTTCTTCAGTAACATCCACAGTCAGGAGTACGTAACTACATTTTCTTTCAGTCCAGCCAATTAACATTTCTAGTTACATTCAGAATGGATTTCTAAGATGCATTTAAATTTTCATAAATGAAGGTTGCTGCTGAAAGGAGCAGGCCTGTCTTGCCCCAGCAATGTTATTTCTTCCTTCTCTTATGCTCACAGTAGCCCTGATATAGTGATGGCGGAGCTGGTTTATGGGACTGATTTTGGAAAGTGCAGCTGAAGTAAGAGCTAGATCTTCATCTGGATCAGTTATAAAATCCCTAATCTGGCTCATTGTTTGATCACCCAGATGCTACCAAGTGGGAGAGGATGGGAATGCCCAGAACAAGCTGATATGGGCAAGGGCACTTAGCCATCTGTGGAACTGTGCAAGTCTTCTCAACTTGTATTTAACCTCAAAGTTTAGTGCTTCTCTTTCAGACTCTGAAAGAATGGTCTCTTTGTCAAAACTTTTGCCCTTTTTTTTCCAAACACCATTAGGTCTAATAAAGGGTACTGCTTTCACAGACTTCCAAAAAGCTTTGCCTCTTACATTCTCAAACTATCGTAACATCAGCATTCTGAAAAGAGTTTGGATTCGTGTGATAACCAGCTGTTGATCAATTGGAGTTATAATGCTGCTGGATTTTGCAGTTCATTTTTATGGCTTCAGCAGTGGGTTTCTTGGAACAGAGCTCTTTCAGGCCATTCAGTTTTTGCCTGTGAGATAACCACATTTACATTCTGTTCAGCTTTTGCAATAAATAGCATTCTATCCAATAGCCATTAGACAGCTGTTTGTGAGTAATAAGATTATTTGTTACCTAACAGTTACTGTTGTTGTAGGCTTGCAGTGGCAATCTCACTTCCAGTCTTCTTTTGCTTAGAGGTCTCAGCCTCTCTGAGCAATCAGTTTAGTGTCCCCAAATGTATGTATTTCCTGTGGGACAGTACAGCCATAGGTATTTCCTTGCCCAGCTGACATGAGCTTACATGAAAATAAGGAATGCTGTTGGAAAAAGTTTAGGAGACAAACAAGAATGTGTGTTGTAGCCCTTCTTATTTTCTAATAAGTAAACAAGACATATCTTTTTACAGCTGTTCATTGCTTTTGTCTATGAAACCTGCTGTCAGCATTGTATCTCTTTGGATTTCCGTGGACTTTTTAATGATGTGGTGTCCTTTTTGTAGAGGCCTTATAACATTTTGGTTCATATCCATTAAAATTTGATGCGTAATTGATACTGGCTTCTTAGCATGCCATCTGACTGTGTCAGCATCATAACTACCTTCACAGAGTGTAAGTATGTGAACGAGTTTGTTGTGTAGGCAGCCTGACTTGATAAGGTCGTGTGATGTCTATTTCGAACAGGCATACCATCACCATGAAAATATGTTTTTAGGATTATTATTGTCTAAAAATGAACACAGTTGGAGCAAGTCAAGTTGCCTTGGAAAAGGAGCATCCACATGCAAAAAAGGAAAATTTTAAAATAATTTTAATTCAACATCAGAATGGTTGCACTGTTTCACACCGAAGACCCATCTACTATTTAGGTTCTGGCAGTGACCAAGAACAACTAGGAAAGCACCTAAAACCAGATGTATGTAAAGTAGCAGTTCCCCCTGTTTTCCTATTTCCTGGAACCTGCAGCATAGACAGACTTCCTGACCCTGGGATCAGAGTAGGTTGAGTTTCCATGTTACTGTCTAATAATTTTGAATCTAACTTTGTGAATTTGTTAAACAAAACAGACTTTGAATTAAGCAGAATTCAAATGTTCGTTCTTCCATGTTTTCTGAACCCAAGGTAACTTGAAAGACCACATAGACAATCTTAGATTTGTTCCAGGAAATCAATGTACCAGGTAATATTTTATATTCCTGATATAGAGGGCTTATTTCCTAGTTGTTTGTTACGAAAACTCATGCTTGATCCTGTGAAATATTTACTGTCTCTCACTGTCATGGACAGGATATGGTACTGTGTAGACCACATATCTGCTTCAGTATGATAATTCCTAGTGAGATGTGTGGAAAAAAATTAAAGTTATTGGGAATTTCTATAAGCTTTCTTCTTATTATTAAATATTTATTATTCCCCTTCAAGTTATTCCATTTAATATCTGAGCAGTTCAACCAACACTTCATCTCCTATTCCACACCAGAAAATAGTTTTTTCTGGGGTCCAGTCCATTGTAAAGTTGCTATTCCTTCAGTGTAGCAAATGCTGTAGGTAAAACTGCTTTCTTGGAGTAAAGACTTAGCAGCAACACCTTCGGTCTGTGATTTTTCTGTTGCTCTGTCATCATATTTGTACAACACAGCTGCTTGTCTGGTGAAATATGACAAATATTTACTATTCCTTATCTTTTTCTTCAAAATCGTACTTTGTAAAAGTAGCAGAAACAGTTTGAGGTGGACTAAATAACATTTTAGAAGCTTAACCAAACGCATTCTGCTTTTAGCAAATAGTATCATAGAACAGCCCAGTCTGGACTGTACCTTGAAAAGTCATCTAGTCGAGGGTTTCGTGGGAAAAGTTTTATGCATCTAGATGAGATTATCTAGCATGTTGTCCAGTCACGTCTTGAAAACCTCCAGCCATGGAGCCCATGAGCATTTTTAGTGCGTAACTATAATTTGTTTAGCACAGCTGATTTTGGTCCCCGATAATAACACAGTTTCCATGTAATTTGTATCTCATCCCCCTTTAAGTAACTCTGCACATACAGCCAGGGATTGTTGTGGTGGTAGTTTTTTATTCCAAAGAAAATATCTGTTGTCTTTGAACTGATTTTGACATTATTTGGATCGAGGTCCCCATGACAAGATAAATGTGATACTCCTCTACACAACAGAATCTGTAATGCCTTTGGATTAGTTTCAGTCACTGCCTGAACCATGTTTGGGGTCTTGACACTAGATGTCAGACTAAGCAAACTATTGAATCAGCTTCATCAATGATGTGAAGAGATTTCTTTGGTTATAAAGGGTGCAAGAATTTGGTTCGTCCTCGTGAAACCACAGTGGAGCAGAACCACTGAAACAGTTGCTGGAATGATGAGATGGGAGAAGTCAGCTCACTGTGATATGGAGGAACAACTTGTACTAATTATCACTATTGTGGTCTCTTTCTTTTCAATTGTATTTTTTAGTAAATCAGCCATTACACAATCCAGTCTTTTAGTAACAGTGTTGATAAAACTATCCTCCTAGAGAGGGTGCTATTGCAGCTAAATCAATTAGTGGTGAGTAGCCACTGAAATGTGGAGTCCCACGCCTGTCTTTTCCTTGCATGTTTCTTCCTTTTCCCTGTATCAGCACTCATGTTCCTCTGAGCTCCCTCTAATCCAGTTCAGGAAGCTAAACTGACATAAGAATAAATCTAGAGGAAAGAAAAATCCATTTTCTGCCTCTTCAGTTCTTTGAACGACTCTTTGAGACCAGTGTCAGGGCCAGCAGAAGGGACAAGTGTGTAACACAGGGAGGAGTAGAACCTCCCATAACTGCACCAAGAAGCCATTAGGTTGGCTTAGCTGTGACAGCAAACTCGTTGTCTCCAGGGCTTATGTGAGGCAAAATGCATTTGCAGTTTGTACTGGTAGCTTGTGACTTGTATTTTTAAAACAGCTTCTATGCTTGAAAGCTTGGCTCTTCAGTTTTTCTTCCAACTAATCTATCTGCTAGCTTAATGAAAGTGACTACCTTCTGCAAGCCTCGCCTTTCAAAAATGCTGTGGTGTTTTGAATGAGGTACAGCATTCACAAGGTGCTGAAGTTATGGTGCTCAATGAGCTGCATTTCCAAGCACAGTCTGTTTGCTATCATACTGTAGACAAGTGCTTCACTCCATGTCAGTTTAAGGTGTTTTACCTTTAGGGACGTTGCTAGCACTTGTCAGTATCTTTACACAGTAAAAGTAATAAAAAACCTCCCAGTTGTGTGATTCACACGATCTCTGAAATTCATACTATGAGGCTGCATAATGCATTGTTCATACTTAATATTCTGCTATCTTGATTATTTTGTTCCTGTGTATATTCTCATCTAGTTCCTCAACTACCAGAATGGCACATGAAAATATCAGACACCCATAGTTCTCCCTGGTATGCTGAAAAGCACTTTTTGTCACTCAGTGTGACAGAACGAAATGTCACTTGAGATGTCACTGTGTTCATGAGCCTGGATATTATTACGCATGGGTATGTGTAATAATCAGCATTGCATAGCTTAAGTTGACTTCTGTGTGGAGCAGAAATGCAAATGCTGCAGATAATGTGAAACTAAAGTGTTCAAACATTGCAAGTGCCTCTTCTGTTCTCTATAGCTACTATTCCCCTGTTGCAAAATAAAGTACAATATTAAAAAAAGAAGGCTGGGTGTTATGCTTTTACTTTATGTGATCACAAAAAGGATAGTTAATCTCTTCAGAATTTTTTTTTAAATTTCACAAATTCAGCTGATTTAGGGAAAACTGGTTTGGGTTGAAATCACGTGGTGGTCACAGCTGTTTTGTAAATAACATTTTTTTGTTTATACAAACACCTTTTTTACAATTCTTCCTTTTTAAGAGTGCTGGAGGAAATGTGAGCATGCTTTTAGGGTCAGCAGTCCCTTTTGCTTTATGTCTTTTAACATGGGCTTTTAGTCTGGAAGACACTGAGAGCCAGTAAAATGGTGTAAGAGCCTTTATGCTTATTGCAATTATTGAAACCTTTTATGCTTGCAATAAGGAGATCTGAATCTAGTCTCATTTACTTGCTTAATTGGAGTGATTCCTGATTTATAGACTAGATAGCATAGGTATTATCAGAATCTAGCCTGGAGTTTTTTGTTTTAGCTGCAAGGAAGAGAAATTTTGTAAAGGCTTGAAGTGAATGGAGTGCCAATAGGATAGCCTGAAAGGCAGCACAATGGGGTCCTACTTTCTAGTGTACAAAACCGGAGTGCAGCTGGATTTTCCACATCTCTATATTTCATGTAGTGGAGTGATTCTCTTCCAGACAGTTTCAGGTTCCTCAGTTTCTCAGCTGGTGAAAGAAGCTCATTTAAGGCATCTGTCTTCATCTTTAGCTTGAGCCAGATGAAGCTTCACTCATGTTACTAGACTAAATTTTGATCAGTTGTTCATTAGAAGTGCCCCCATGGTAGGGCACAGGTTACAAAGGCTGTGTGGTAGCCAGGGACAAAATCTCAAACTCCTCCCCATCTGTACCACTGAAGCAGGGCATCCAATTGCCTGTGAGTACTAGATGGACAAGGAATCTGTGATTGCCATACAGAGTGGTTTAGGTTTCAGACGTAGTGAACTGCCCTCCAGAGGTGTCTGTTTGCCTCTTTCAGCTCTGCAGGGAATCTAAAGCTACAAAGCTGGGAGGTGGAAGATAAGACAGCCTGCAGCAAAGTGGGATGGATCTGACTAAAGCATTTGTGAGTGCTCTAATCTGGCCTTGGGCAGATCAGGCAAACCAAAAGGCAGGTCATGTTGTTAGGCAGTGTTTGCAAAACCTTCCTTTTCAAATGAAAGATCCCAGCTAGGAACATGAAGAATGATATTATGTGGAAATTGCCAGCCAATAGAAAAGCAAGGAATCATGGAGGCAAGAGAAACAAAAGCAACAACAGAGAGAAAAAAGCATGCTTTCTTCCAGAAGCTCACAGTTAACAATACCCACTGCACAGCTCTTCTGTCTGCTGTTACAGAAGAGTAAATGGAGATGTCAGAGGTGTCAGCTCAGTTGCATTACCACACCTAGTGTAACAAAATGAGTGCATCTTTAAATTGCAGGCTTCTCTCCCATGGCCTCTTTTATTTCTGTGCCTTTTGAGATTACAAATAATCATTTTCATTTCCAAGGCAACATGCATTTCTGCCCTGTTTTGCTGCTGCAGTCAAACATACATGCCATATAGCTTAGTTCAGCAAAGCCACCCCTGGCTGACCTGGAGTGTTTTCTTATTATTCTAGTGTGAGTAACCACAGCCCCGAAAATGCTGCCTTTGGTAAGTCAGTAAACACCGATGCAGCAACTGTGTGCTTTCTCTTCTTAAATGTATTAGCTTGTCTGCAAAACTATGAGAACCAATTCAAGGCTATAAAAAAATCACAGGAAAAAAAGTGGGAAATTAATCTGAAAATGTGTACCTTTTGCAGACAATTGAAATTTTTGCTCAATATTTATGGGATTTTTTAATATGACTACAGGACCATAGTATTTTGTTATCAAGTCAAGTCAATGGAAAGAATAAAACTCTTGTTCATTTAAAAAGTTGTCAGCAGAAGAAATGGAAAGGAATGTGACATGCAGTATCTATTCTATTAGTTTAAAAGCACAATTAATAGTGATTTAAGTGAGTCCTAGGAATTTGGGGTTAAATAAATGACTCCAAATTCTATCCACACTAATATTTTCATTGAACTCATGAAAATATATGGGAGATTGGGATTAAACCATGCAGTATGCTGCTCTCCAGTATCTGCATTGGAGTAGACTTTGCAAGAGTCAAGAAACTGTTCAACAGTGACTTAAACATTGTGGTGCATAACCTGGTATGACCCGCACAGCTGAACCCACTACTGGTTTTTGTGAGACACAAGATAAAAGAGATAAGAGTCATATTTTCTTTAGACAGGTAAAAGCATTTATCTGCCTAGGCTGTTTCAGTGTAAAACATTAGGACCTTGTGCAGCTTATGAAATTTCTTGTTTCTGCAGGTCTGTTCCTTAGGGGATATCTGTTCTTTGTGTCTACTCCAGATACTCCAGTTTTCTTTTACGTGATCTTTCAATAGTGCTGCTTCACATATGTTTTCTAGAGTATATTACTGAACAGAGTACCTGATGTGTACTCCATCTGCAAATCACAGAATCATAAATCTAAGCTTTCCTTTTTCCTATTCCATTTTCCTATTCCATTTCAAAGAGATTTGTTGCATCTTCCTTTAATCAGATGTTCAAAAGTGTTGTATGACTACACGCACACACATACATGTATATATTTATTCAGAGCGCTGCAGGGCACTGACAAGTGATAGGCCATTTTGCTATAGTTAATGTAACTCAGAAATGATGCTTTGAACTTCTCTAATAGAATGCACACAGTTGTGGGAAAGTGTGGACAACACTTAATGAATCATTATGCTTAATTTTGTGCCTTAGATGTCCACATATCTGCCTGACCATCTGTATTAATGCCTTTTCTGAAATAATTTATCTATTTACAGTTCGGTTTAACCAAAGAAGTATGAAATTGTCATTAACATTTCTCATAAGTGGTTAGGCAGATAAGTGAAGCACTCTGGATTGTCCTGCCGCTAGAAGCGATTGGTTTCATGCAAGATGCACTAACAGTGTACTGTACAAGATAAAAATCAAATCCTGTCACCGAAGCTATTTAATTTTGTGTTGGAAAGAAATATTGCTCACCTGGTTTGTTGTTCACCTGTTGCACCTCAGCTGATAGGCAGAAACTTCCAGCTAAGGAGGATTACTAGCTGGATTGCTTGTAGTGAGACAAGTATATCATGGACATACTTGTGCACGTATCCAGTAGTAAAATAGGCAGACCATTTTAGAGTAGTCTTTTTTAGGGGCAGCGTTTTTCAACTACAGTTGATACAGATTAGGAAGATATTGCCTCTCCTTGCTGACTACCAGTCAGTCTACCCTATCCTATAGTGGGATATTACCAGCCCTGTGATCTGCTAGTGTAAATAAGCTCTGTGTAGAAAACCAGCAAGGCAGTCCTGTTCTGTCAAAAATATTGAGATAAAAATGGCAGCAATATTTATACTTTAATTTAAACTAGACCGTTTTAATAGAGGGCTAGGGAGTCACTGTGTATGAATGTCTTGGTTTGAAAGACAGGTATCTGCTAAGGAAGGCAGGAGCCTCCCTTGGAATGGAAAATGTAAGCCCCTTCCCTCCCAATTGTTACAATTTTTGAAATCAAGGGGCCTTCAGGCAAATATATGAGAAATAGGAATAACAGCTCTTTACTAATATATATAACAAAGCAATAATACAGAAATACTGGCTCAAACTGCCAGAGTCAGGATACGACCTGACACCCTGCCGAGCAGGGTGGTGGCTGCAGTCCTCTTTGAAGGGGTTCTGTTGAAGCAGTGATCCTGTAGAAGGGTCTGGTCTTCCTCCAAAAGCCCAATGGTGGTTATACAGCTCTTGTCCCCTGGAAGTCCAGTAGGTAAGGGCTGCTTGTCCTGTTCCAAGCCCCAGATTATATCCAGGTGGGAATGCTTGGTTCCTCCCCCTGGGCGGAGCATCTCACAATGGGCTGATGTAATTCCATGAGTCCTGCAGTGGGTCCCTGATTGCCCTTTAAACAGAGAGAGCTCCCGGAGGGAGTTATCAGGGATGAGCCGTGGTAGGAGATAACGAGCACTGCCCCACCTGCTTTAACAGCTTGTGAGGATGATAATAGAATACACACTATTGGTTACATCTTACATTGTAACCGAGGACAATGAATCAGGTAAAGGTGGTAAAATCTCTCTAGGAGATCAGCTGCCACTGCAGCAATAGTTCTGCCTGTGTCAATGGACATCAGCAGACTTTACAAAGTATATTTAAATAGTAGGTTTGAGGAGAGACACTTCAGAATTTTACTTCAAATGAGCAGCTAAGGAGCTTAAATCCTGAAATAACTTTGAGGACTGGGGTCAGTATTCCTAAAAACATAGCACCTATGCAGAAGACTGAAGAACCAATTCCTTACCTCAGTCCTGCAGTCACACATAATCCATTAACTTTGGGTTAATTGTTCTAGAATTCTGAAAACTACGTGAGGTCCAACCCTATGGCCTTAGAAGGACTGTCAGTTTCCATTTAAACTTATTGCAATAGAATATTTAGCATTTTGAAAAGCAGAGGACTAAACTTATGTATGCCGCTGAAATAACTTTTATTTTTTCAGATCCAGCATAATTTGTGTTGTATTTCAGCTTTATGATTTCTATTCAGTTAATATAAATATAGTAGAAGGAGTGAATTATTAACCTAGAAAAAATTAAGCAATTGAGGTAAGTTTATTGGATATTTTGTTTGTCATAATTCATGAAGTGTAAGAATACTATGCGCTGTTAGTAATAAGTTTTCAAATCATGTAGTCTAAAATATGCCTCTGCTACAGGCCATGGGATAACAGCAGTAAAGGAAAAAGCGGGCACTACCCTAAGAATTCATAGTGGAAGTTCAGCATCTTTGGAAACAGCAGAGCTTCCTGCAGCTGAAACACCAGTTATTCGTAAGTTCAAGTCCACTCAAATTGTACAAAACTCTTTGACACTGCCAAAATAGTTTGATTTACAATATTTTAAGATTTTGGTCACAAAACCCAGTTTACTGTAATTTGTGACTTGCAGAGTTGAAATTATGCTGTAATCTGCTTTTTTTCTCTTGTTAGAAGCAGAAGATTCTCTGGACCAAAGCTCTTCTGAGACTATTCCTTCTTCCCCTTCATCTGGATCTCGTGGCATGCTGTCAGCTATCACTAATGCTGTACAAAACACAGTGAGTCATTTTAGCTGGTCTCTCTGCTCTAGTTATTTTTCATTACTTTTAGGTTCAACTTCACTGTAGGTCACATTTTTTAAGTTATAGCTCTTTGTAAAAACAGTTCTCTTGTAAGTCTGTTTGGAGTCTTTTCCACTTTCAAATTAAACTGTCAAATTTTTTTTTAAAAAGTCAAGCAGATCTAACTCAGTTACTACGTTGTCACCAGTTTCAGTGAAAAAAATATGGTCTTCTCCTAAACTATGTAAAATTCTGCAAATTCTTGGAAGATTTTTTTTATAATTGTACCATTGTCTGATTTTTTATTTTTACAATTAAGTCCTTCCAGAGAAAGTGTGATAGGATTTGTTACCATTTTTGAAGGCAGAGGAAAATAAGAAAATACTCCATTAGCTTATTTTAAGGCTTTTACTAAGGTCTCTACTTTAAGTTTCTGGCCTTTACCTTCACCTCTCTATCTAGTCTCTCATTTCGTTTTAGCCTTCCCAGAAGGGGGCCTGATTGCAAACTCAGTGAGGCAAAATCTTTTGTTCACAGTTCTTTCCTATTACTCTGTCCTTATATATTGTGTGTTGAACTTCATCCTTTTCTCTTTTTTTGGGTTTCAGCTTTTGCAAAATCCTGTACCATACCATTTCCAAATCAATTGTTGTGTCATCTTCTTCCCCAGCTTTTTTTACACCTTTCAGTATGGTGTTTCACTTGAAATTAAACGATACTTTAAACATTGGCTGTAAAAGCATAGAAGATTAACTCCCCACTGAGCAAGTTTTATGAAGTGGCAGTTCTTTTTTATTGTATATCCAGTTCACTCTGACTGCCTCATCACTCTTAATTTCAAAGGTTTGGGGAGCAGAAGGAGATTCCTATAGATTATTCCTAAGACTGTTTCTACAGAACCTGGAGCATCATATGGCTTGTGAGAGCCGGCCGCCAGTAAGATTACTTGAGCATTATGTAAGATTTGCAAATAAGAGAAATGTGCTTGTAGGCAGCCTGGAGAGGGTACTATACCATAGTGATCAATGTGGTACAAAAAGAATCAGTTAAGGTCTCAGTAAGTCACCTGTAATGCCATTTGAGACTTTGGTAGGGTTTTCCATTATATATCAGGTTACATCAGCATTTGAGTACCTGACACACATGTAATCTAGATTGAAATGGAAATCTTTAGCCAGTGAAACTTCTTCAGTGTACATAAAAAATATGAAGACACAAGAAAAACATGTGTATTTAAACAGACAGTTCCAGAGTCATCACAAGTGTTAAAATTTTAAAAATCAGGTAAGGCAGAGTCTTCTGTTCATGATGGACTTGGCTCCATATTATTCATATCTAAAACATGTTCCTGCAAACCAGATGCCATTGGATGAAATTAAAGCAGTGTTCATCGAATGATAGAGCCACAGAATAGTTAGGATTGGAAAGGAACTTAAAGATCATCTAGTTCCTATGCCCCTGCCTTGGACATGGACACCGTCCACTAAACCAGGTTGCTCAAAGCCTGATCCAGCCTGGCCTTTAACACTTCCAGGGGTGGGGCATCCGCCACCTCTCTCCACCTGTTCCAGTGCTTTCAGCATCCACATAGTGAAGAATTTCGTCCTGATACCCAATCCAAATCTATCCTCTTTCAACTTAAAGCCTTTCCCTTTTGCCCTAACTCTGCTTGCCCTTGCAAAATGTCCCTCTCAAGCCTTCTTATAGGTAGGCCCCATTTAGGTACTGGAAGGCTGCTAGAAGGTCTCCTCAGAGCATTCTCTTCTCCAGACTGAACAGCCTTGATTTTCTCAGACTGTCTTCACAGGAGATGTGCTCCAGCCCTTTTACGATATTATTAATTTTTTTTTATTATTTACAACAATTGTTACATTTCGTCTGGTGTAAGTCGTTCAATTAAATGGAAATATTTGCATAGTTCTTTTTTTTTCTTTTGGAAAATGTATTCAGAACAAAGTAAATTCATGAATCCTATTGTTAGTTAAAGTATAGGAAATTTAGGGAACTGAATGTTCAGTGTCTATAAAAGCACTCCTCTTTACAGTTTATATTAACCTAAACTGGGAAGAAAATAACCACACTGCATTATTCTATACAGGGGAAAAGTGTATTATCTGGAGGCTTAGATGCTTTGGAATTTATTGGGAAGACAACCATGAATGTCCTTGCAGAAAGCGATCCTGGATTTAAGAGAACCAAAACACTAATGGCAAGAACAGTCTCACTATCTCAGGTTGGATTTATTTAAATACTGCTCTGTCAATGCCATTTCAGATTCTTTTTCCAGAACTTCACATGCCTCAGGGAGAGGCTTTATTTGTTGCAGTAGATACTGTCTGGGCTTGGGGAAATAAATATTATGCTTTATATTTGCTCTACTTTATTCTTCTTCACAGAACCACAAAAGATAATGTAAAATCATCTTTTCTGCATAATCACATATGCAATAGCTGATTTAAATAAGGTAGTATATGTGGTGATAAATCATTACACTCAGGAGGCAGAATCAAATTGTTGGTGTTTTGGTAACAGCTGTAGATACATATCTTCCAGCATAAACATTACTATACTCTTTTCCTTGGAAATCAGTAATACTGGAATTTGACATATGTTTCATTAGGAATTAAACCTGTAAAAAGTTGTATCTCAATGTCCGTCTAACTTAATGGTGACCTTACACAGTTGTGACTCATATGTTTTGAAGCACAGAGAAGTGATAAAAACAGAAGTGTAAGTGCTGTCAGTACAAAATGTTTTTAGTTCTCCAGACACTGAGAGGAGGGAGGCTGTGGAACACAACAGACATTGAAAAGAAACTAAGTTTACTGCATGTTTACTTCCTTGTAGAGAAGAGGAAGGTGTTTTTCTTTTACTGAGATGTTTCATCTTTAGTGTTCATCACTGTAAGAGTTAACAGACTTATACTGTTACAGTAGATCAAAAGCACCTAACTTTTGTTAAGGCCCACAGGGTTAAAATGAGCTTTTGAGAATGTCTCCTTTAACAACAAGCATGAATTTGCATATAGAATCTGAGGCAGAATACGACATAAATCAGTTCTCACTGGTTGCACTATCACTTTTCAATGATTTGTTCATAAAACTTTGTGAGTTAACTTTTGAAGATGGAGATTTCAGAGGAAAAATGTAGCATTTTAAGTCTTTAGTAACAAATGAATCACTGAAGACAACAGTGTAGAAATTTTGAATGACGGAATAAGGTAAGTGGCGGGAGTTCACCCATATTCAGAGACTTGTATGTGACCTAACATACAGTTCAGATGTATTTACTACCTCTACTGTAGCAAATTCATGAGAGGCCATTTCCTCCTGGGAATAGAAGGAAGGAGTAGGAGATCCTATTGGATACACTATTCCATCTTTGTTATACACTGATAGAAGTGTACTAAAAGCACTCCAAAATATACCCAAGTATATAGAGGGTAGGTCTGCCCCACCTTTGTTATAAGTCATTTTGTCAGTCCTGCTGTCACATAAAACTGACTTCAGTATTTGCTAAGAATATTTTATAAGAAATATTTATGTAGGTGCATTATTTATGCAAGTTGGTGGGTAGGTCCTGAAAATAATAGTCTTCTCATTTTGTGGTCTGTAGAATGGATTTCGTGGCTCTTTAAGGCTGTGCATGAAATAGTCCTTTTTCTTTCATTATAATTGGTGGTGAAATTTATTATATGGTGTCTGTAGCTGACATTGCTTTTGAAAATATAAGCAAGTTTTTTTTTGTTCATGGTTTTTTAAAGAAAGATGGTTAGCAATTACCATTGGGAAAACCCCGCTTAGAATACTATATAAATATTTTATCAGAGAAAATTATCAAGAAAGAAGTTAGCTATTTCATCTCTAAAGTTTTAGCTCTGCAGGTGTGATACAGTCCCAGATTTTATTACTACTTCTAGACACACAGAAGCAGATGGTAATGAAATCTGTCACACTTACAGCAATATCAATAAAACATGGAATGATGTATATTTTTACAGCTGTTGCGAGAAGCTAAAGAAAAAGAGAAACAGAGGCGGGCCCAGCAAGTTACCGTTGAAAGAACGGCACATTATGGACTGCTTTTTGATGAGTTCCAAGGTTTGTCTCATCTCGAAGCTCTGGAAATCCTGTCAAATGAAAGTGAAGCTCAGGTACAGTATGCAGACAGCATAAATCAATATGGTCGGTAAAAAAATTTATCTTTACATTAATTTTATTCTGCAGATGCATGTAGAATGAGCAATAAGTTTTCCATCAAGTTCAGAGAAAGCTGAATTGATCCTATGGGCCAGTCCTGGGTTTTAGGAGCTCTAACTCAATACACCTAAAATTTAACTACAAGATCAAATCAAAACAAACTTCATAACTGAGAGGTATTTTTGTTAGGACCATATGTAGTGTGCATTTTTCAGATTGTGACACTATGCAGATGTCTTGCAAATTTCTTGCAGAATTTGCAAGGAGGTTGAAATCTTTCAGTTTTGTATCAGGTACAAATACTTACATTCAAGAATTCCAGACCTACTACATGTGGAGGCCGGTGAATTAAAATTAGTTCCAGACTACTTATTCACTTCTTATTGTGTTAGTTTTTAAAGTTACATAAAACTACACCAAGATACTATTACTGGAAGCATACAAATGTCTCTCTGAAGATGGTCATGTTAATAAGGCCTATCTGATAAATATATATTTTAATTACAACTCTCAATTTATTTACTCTGCTAGTACATCAGTAGATCTCTGACAGTAGACTAATAGAATTTTGTAGATTCCTAGCAGTGATTTTTTTGTACTGAAACAGTTTTCTAAATAAATTTCTTAAAAACGAGTTTTCTTTTTTGTTTGTTTTTGTTTTTGTAATTAGCATTCTTTGCCCTATGGGGTACTTCTTAATAAAATATAAGCAATTTATATTTTAAAATATTCTATTTGCTCTCACAAATAAAAGAAGCTTATATTAATAACAGTTAAGTACATACTGTCAATGTTGTTTTTATTTTTTATAATTACATCTGAATGAAAAACTATACATTCAAACCCCACATGTAAGGTTCAAGGGTCTGCTTTTGGAAAAAAAACAAACCAAAACCAAAAATGGCCAAAACCCCCCACCCACAAAACAGGAAAGAGAGAGATAGAAAACAAGTTCAGGTTAATTGCATGTGTCAACACTATTTTTATTTTACTGTGAAGTACCACTGGGTAAGCAAGACGTGCAGGTTGTTACCGTGAGGTTTCTGATGCACTTCATTTATGTCCTAGACTCATACATAGCCCTACTCAGTCCAACAGGATTGATGGTAACTGTGTGGGTCAACAAGTCCAATCCCCAGATAAATGTTCCAGTTACCACGCACATATGCACGCAGGCACGGAACACAGAGAGAGTGCTGTAAACTTGAGACCTCTTCTAACAGCCCAAAAGCCACAGGAGGAGTGCAAGAGATGCTGAAGACCTGTATGTTTAAACTTTTAAAATAAAAGTTTCCATGAAAAGAAGTTCCCAGTTACCCCTTGAAATGGATAGTGCTGTAGAAAGGGAGGAAAAAAGCCCTGTGTAGTCCTTCACAGCCTGACTCGAGTCTCACGGCTTTATCTTGTGTTTAACCCTGGGCACAGGAGCTGGACACAAGGACGCACCAGTAAGAAAGTAACAGCTTTCTCCAGCCCTTGCACTGAGATAGTCTGTACATCTGTCAAGCAAACTTTACAAAGCCCCTTGAAACAAACATGAAGGAAAAATTTTGTATCAAGGGCAGTAAGGGCATTTCTCTTGGCTTCATAGGCAGAAGGAGCTTCTGCTTGGGATTAACGCCATATAACTGTAGTGCAAGCAGTGATTGAAAGAATCTATTTCCATCCCTCTTAGGTGCCATCCTATTAGGTATGCAGGGACTTACAGGTACCTGACACATAAAAAGACCTGCCAATACATTCTTCAGAACAGGTAGACTGTCAATAATTTTGGCTGCATTTTGAAGGCAAAATTTTCCAACTTTTTCTGTGAGTGCTCAGACTAACCATTCTGTGCTCTTTTTGCCTGCTGTCTTTGTCCAGGCAATCCCAAAATGCCTATTACGGTTTGCAGTTAAACCACAGATTTACAGTTCAAAACTCATGCTCTGGAGAAAGGAAGGGACCTGGTGATCTGGCAAGGCTGGTGTAATTTTTGTGATACTCAACAAATTCTGTTGACAAGATCTAAAAAATATGTCTAAGTTGGGAGGTTAGAGACAAGGTTTGAACATAATGGAAGTTTCCATTTCTTAGTCTATTTTGGATTCAGGCTCTAAATTAGTATCTAATAATACTGACTGTCCTTTCTTTTACAGATTCAGTCACATTTAGCAACACTTGATGGAGAACAGTTGGAGACTGTGAAAAATGATTTAATTGCTATAAAAGAGATCTTTGTTCCAAAGGAATTAGATGATGAAGTGGTGCAGGCACAAAAAGGTAATTAGAAATACAGAGACTTAAACATATGAATAATTGCTCCTTTTTTATCTAGTAATTAAAAAAATTCCAATCCGAACTGAATTTCTGATATCCTAATAGTCTTCCTAAGGTAGTTACTAAAATTAATACTCTAAAGGTTCTGGAAGCTGATCAATGCTTAATTTTGAATTTATATTGTAACTGAAGTGCGACATATAGAAAATCAAACATAAATAAATATTAAATTGTTTTCTATATCATCAATGAAAGCAAAAAAAAAGGAAAATAGTAACTTTTTGGATAACTGAGCTTTTCTTACAGAATCTGCTACGAAATTGTATAATCCGAAAGTTTTGAAGTACTTAGAAATGCTTTTCTGCTCAGCAACTTCATCTTCACTCTGCACCCTCCCTTGCTAGATGGGGGAAAATATTAGAGTGTCTTAAAGAAATTTAAGAACCCTGAATTTTTTAAATGAAAGTCACTTTGAAACATAGTAGCAAAGCTGCTTTATAGGTATTGCTTGGCAAGATGTGGCATGTGGAGTGCGAGGAGGAAGTTAGGGCAGCGTTCCATAACTGTGACACGGCAGAGCATTGAAGACAATGGGCTGAGCTCACAAAAGTTACAATAAAATGGGTGGTTAGGGGCAAAACAGGTGTCTTAAACAGGTCAAAAATGTTAGCATTCCCCTGAACAGGTTAGAGCAGAAGGATAAGAAGTCAGCTTAAAGCCAGCATGGCTCATGTCTCCAGGCCTTTCAGATGCATACTTCTTAGAGCTCACAGCAACAATCCCCTTGACCTGCCTGGGGACTGGCTTATGCCATTGAACACCATTTTGTTGTGTTTTGGAAACAAAGAAACATCGAAGGATATTTCTCCCTCATCCTCTTGATCTCTCAGGGAACTTTGCTCATAGAACCTACATTTTGCAAGATGGTGAGATACGATTTCTTTAGCCTTCAGAAAAGTTAGAAAAACTGTGTTAACATCCACATGTTCTAACAGGAAAGTAATTTCTGCTCAGACTTCTCTTTCTGGCAGTGCTTACTCAGCTTGCCTGATCTCTCTCACAGGGTGCTCATTGTTTCTCATTGTGGGGAACAGCAAGTGCTCAGCGTAAAGTCTTAGCATGGTAAAGTTTTATGCTGGTTTTTTCCCCTCTTAGTTACTCTTTAAAACCCCACATTCCTCTATGGGCTTGTGAGAAATAGAAGTGAAGAAAGTGTATTACCTGCTTAGGAGTGAGGATTCATGAGATGGCTGTTGTTCCTTAATTTTTGTGGAAAATAGTTCCTTGCTTTGAAAGCAGCTCCCAGGAGAAGCTCTGTTTCTTGCACAAAGTGATGTTCTCTCCGAAGGTTAGAAGTTCTGGTTTTTTCATTATAAAGCACAACTGCTTGTCATGCTCCTTGCAACATTTACAGGCGTTTTGAATGGGCTGCAACCAAGGCAATGAGCACCTTAAAAAGAAGAGACCAAATCAAAGTGTGCTGCAGGTTTGCCCCCGCAAAAGCAAGCCACTCATCAGTGAAACACATCCCTTCCTCCTGTGACTGTGGAAATAATAACCACACACATGTTCTCTCCACGTTACAGCTGAATGGGTGTTCCTTCAGGCAGCAGCTCAAAATTATTCACATCCTTTGGTGTGATCAGGCTCAAGATTTGTTAGTGTTTGAACTACAGATATATTTCATTTATTGGTGTTAAGTTGGATAAATTTTAGTTCCACTAGAGGAACCAAAAGAATAGAAAGGTAAATTGCTTCTCAAAGTAGCTTTCTGTTAGGGCTGAGCCTACAATTCTGGACACGCATTAATAGCTGCTACACTTACAAAATCAAGTCAGTAAGCCACATGGTCTTTTAATTGTGTATTTTTTGCACAGAATTGTATATTTTTACTTTAACTCCTGTAGCAAGAGCTAGCAGGCTTTGTTAAATTCTATGGAGGGACTTTGATTTTAATCCTGCTTGCTAAACAGGTTGAAACTACAACTAAGTTGCTTTCCATAAGATTTTGATTTGTGCTTCCTAACTCAATAAAACATGTGGTTTTTTCCTTTATGTAAGGAAGACTGCCCCCTAAAAAAGACAGAGAATTAAATAATGGTGTTTGAAAATATTATCTATTTACTGAGCAGTACTTGAAAACAAGTTAATTACCACGTATTGGTAATTTGTTATCATTTTCTCAGCATATAAGTCATGTTCATATGTTGTCATTTGTCATTACTGTATATATATATATATAAAGAAAAAAGAATAGATGGGAGAAAAAACAGTACTTTGCATTCAAGTGTTTGAAAAGGGTGACCATTTGTTTTATGTAAATTCTCAGGATCCCTTCTTATCCTTGATTCTCAGAATCTGAATGAGTTTCTGATGTTGGTACTGCTTTATTTTCTACCGTAAACGCTCTCAGTCCTACAGAAGGAGATATCACTGCAGTGATCTTTGGAGGACTGTTTCAGGAAAGGATTTGGGCTAGGCTTTGTTCTTGGCAACTTTGAAACTGGAACTGTGGTATTTTTTGTGTCTTGGCTTAACAGTCGGATAGGTGCAAAATTGATAAAAAAAGAAAAAGAACATATGTTTTCTGACACAAGCAGCAGAAAGCCACACCCGTACCCTTCTCTCTAATGTTTCCTCTCACTTTGATTATGCAACCCTTTCATGTATTTTTCACTGCAGCTTCATTTCAATTGTTTATGAAATAATAAGAGGAGAATAACTGTAAAAGTGGCTTTACCTACATTTTGAAAGCCATTAACACCAAAAATCTCATATATGAGGTTAAGCGAGACAGTAACCAAAGTGAATATTCAATTGAATATCCCAGTTATCAACAATTTTGGTAATTTTACATTGATGTGGTAAACTACTGCTCACTTTTCAGTCTGCTGCCATTCATAAAACAATTTGGCATTGTTGTAAGAACAAGTGCAGTGTATCCAGTGTACTGTATTGCAAAGCCTGAAAATCCTATTGTCAAAATTTACTCATAAGGGCAGCGGTGAAATGAACTCCATGCATCTCTTTGGCCTGACAGAATACAAATTTCGTGACATGTTCCTCTGCTGTTAAGATGAAAGCTCAGTCTCTTGTTTGTTGCAGGTGAAGAATTCTTTGTGCTATACACTAACTTACTTTATAGCACCAAAGATGGGCACTCTTTACAAGCAAGGGTGAGATGTCCTTTTCCCTAGGAGAGTATAATCCGAGTGTCAAATTTTACCGCCTTTCCACGTGTTGCATGGTGCTGTAAACAGTTCTACCAAGGTCCCCAAACTCACTGGAGGGTAATGGCCCTCTGCTTTTCAGCCCAGTACTGAGGACTTGCATAAAAATGGAAGATCTGGCCCTACCTAGTGAGTGAACAAAAAAAGTGAGAATATAGCAAGACACAAAATTGATTTTTGAAGTAGCTGGACTTTTATCAAGCTCAGTGTGAGGACTCTGACCTTCTAGTGCCACCAGGCTAAAGAACTGGATTTTGCGTATTCCGTCAGGAAATCTTTTCCAAACTCAGTAAATGCAGATGAACTAAGCCAACCAAAATACTGACTTTTAGGAACTTGAAGCATGTTAGAATATGTCATCTGCAAGTTGTCAAAGGAGTGTATGTAATAGAGATGAAGTTCCAATATGAGCGATACTTATCTTTGCTCAAAAATCTTGTGAAATAAGATTTGAGGCTCATTACTTCAAAGCAAACCAGAAAACATTCTTCATTTAGGCAAATCTTGACCTTAAAATAGAAAGAAAACACATCTCTTACCTGTGGTTTGCAGGCAGAGCAGTAGAGAGCATGTATGAACAGTATGAGAGAACAGTATGTTGCTTCTGAAACCTGTTTGTATCTGGCCGTGCTGCTGTTTTTATTCCTTGGTTTGAGAGAACAGGTAGTATCACTTCTTTGGTTATTTTATGGGTCATGTATTTTTTGTCAGATAACATGGGGTTATGCAGTTTCTTGCCCTCTTGCCCGTTTTTGTGAAACTTAGTGGAATTTAGGATGGGAGAGAAAGAGCAGTTAAAGTGTCAAGCTGATGTATCAGGTTGTGCAGGGATCCCTGTTGCTTGTTCTCTTCTTTATTTGAGCATATACATGCGCACCCCCACACATTCCTTTCTTGTGTCACTGTCACTGTTTTTCAACTGCTGGAATGCTTGGTGAAACCATTGCACTGGATGTATTTGATCATATAAAATACTATAGCAGTAACACGCTAACAAAAACTGTCTTGTTTTTCTTTGCAGCAGATATGGGAGAAGAGTTTGTCAGCATGCTCACGGAACTGCTGTTTGAATTGCACGTTGCTGCTACTCCTGACAAACTCAATAAGGTTAGCACCTGTTAGTGAGCTGCCTCCAGTTTCGTGGGCAAAGAAGGAGGGCTTTGTTCTGAAATCTGACACAAGGCAGTACCCAGTTCACTTCAGACAGCTCAGAAAGCAAAGTACAGGAGACTGAGACTAAAATGCTGAATATAGGAAAGCTTTCACAGAAGAAGTGAGATGAGTAAGGCAGTGCA
>VZTA01012437.1:5602-24079 GCA_013398855.1 Mohoua ochrocephala | reverse complement strand
CTCTGAAACTCTTAGATAATGCTTGACCTTGATGCATTTGAGAAGACGACAGCCCTAATTTTATGATTTAAAAATCCAGTAGTATAATTTAAAACTGTAACAGCAATTTACTAACCATAGAAATGTTTTTTTAGGAAAGATTTACAATCAGATTTTATGCAGACTTGTAAAAATCCACCACAACTTCCATGTGAGATAGGATAGGATAGGATAGGATAGGATAGGACAGGATAGGATAGGATAGGATAGGATAGGACAGGATAGGATAGGATAGGATAGGATAGGATAGGATAGGTTTGGCTGGACAAGACCTACAATGATATCTAATCTAACTGACCATTTCAGGGATAACCAAAGCAGGTCTTTTCCCCCTTCGCATTTTAATAACATTACTTTTGTTTTATATCTTGAGTGTGCAGTTTAATTAGCTTTAAGCATGATCAAATGTCTGGAGATCTAGACTAAAATTCTTGCTTATTTAACCACTGTTTAAAAAACAGCTTACAGAAATTTGAAGAGCTCTAAAGCAAGACAGTCAACCTTTGTCAATACTGTCATTGTAAAATGCTACTCTTTGGCTAATCTCTTTAAAATTGGGAAAGTGAGAAAAAGTGGGAAAGATAAGGAGAACAAAAACAAATCTCAGAGTCTCCCCTAAATGCCTAGTAAATTGTGTGGTGAAATTCAAGCAAGTTAATAGCTTCTTTGCTGCAAGGGCTCACATTTGTATATTCTGAGTTATATATAGAGACCAAAGAGTTCTGTTCCCTTACAGAGAACTGGAGGCTTTTACACAGTGCTTCCTGGGCTATTCCTGGTTTTAGTCAGTAGCATGTCTGGAGATGACACAAAGCAGTCTACTTGCAAAGGGTTTTTTTAAGAGTAAAATGATGAGACTTAAAGCCTAATCAGTCTGCCTCTAAGACTTACCCTTTTAATACTGAAAATTAAGTGGTGATTTTACCATACTTAATTATAAGTTCCCATTTTGATAAATCTTAAAGCAGACAAGATTTTTCTATGTTGTTTCATCCTGCTTGGATTTGGTATTTAGCACAGCTTATCTGCAACACACGAGACTCATTTCACAGCTATTTTTACTGGGAAAAAAAAAAGACATTAAAGCAGAAAATTTTTGAATGTTGGTTTCAAGAGAGGGATCACTGTGTTTAACTCTCACAGAAGTCAGCAGTGACTTGGGGTCAATCAGCTAATTTGCCCACCAGGCTTGTTATCACACAGAGGTGAATTTGTTTTCTCATGAAATATAAGATTGAAGCTCTCCTTTTCCACCAATACAAGTGACCTTATTAGGTTGGAGGTTATTGCTCCCGGTATTCTTAAGTCGAGTGGTATAAAATAGCTCAAGAACCATCAAAATATTCTTAATCTATAGGTACTTGCTCTAATTTCTAACGAATTCCACAATGTTCTATACAACTCTTGTTCACTTTTAAGGGCTGCTCCCAGGCTGCAAGACTAAAGTCTTCGCAATTTAAAATGTGTGTAAGACAGTCACGATCAACCATGGGATGGTTCATAAGCACCATGTGTATTCCTTTTAGGCTTTGCAATTTTGTGGTACTCAGAGTTTATCTAGGATTTTGCTTGAGGAAGAAAATGTCATCATTTACATGTGGCATAGACTAGTGATGCCTTAAGTGGCCACCTAAAACACAGAGACTAGACAAGAATTAAGAGAATAAAAGGAGGTGTTTATTTGAAGGGCCTTCAAAGGCTCACCCTGGGCAGTCCAGAGGCTGCACCCAAGATGGACCCTGGGTCACAGGTTCTTCACACTTTGATAAGTTTGGTTCATTTGCATATCAGGGTTAATTCTCCAATGATAACCTCAGTTCATGATGGAATTACCCCAAGTTTGCCCCCCTTTAGAGGCTTTGAGTTGACACATCTTGGGCCTGGTGCCCTTGGAGTGGAAGCCTGCAGAGGTTTGTTATGTCTGACCAGCATGAGAGAACAGCAGCTCACAGGCCACAAGGAACTTCAGAGTTACACACCAGGCAGCACAGGATTTGGAAAATATAAAAGTTAAAACCAAGGCATCATCAGCACATGCCAAATAACACAAGTTGATCCTGTCCTTCTGCTAAAGAAACAAGTTTCCTTTCCTGAAAATAGTCCAGTGCACTTGTGCCACCAGCCAGCCAGCCAGGGGCTGTCGCTGACCGCTTGACCGCCCGGTGGCCAAGCAGGCGACCTCGCTCCAAGTGTTCCGGCAGCGAGACAGGGAGAAGCACCAGAGTTCTGAGGCAGCTCCTGCTGGAGCTGTCAGCCTGCAGGCTCGCAGTGGAGCTGGCAGCAGCCGATGGATACAGTAGTGAATGGCAGAGGCGAAGGAGGAAAGAGGGACTCCTTGTTGCAGTAGCCAAGTCTTTATTCCCTACCCCAGAGGAATACAAGGCGAGGATAAGGAGCAACAAAAGAGCACTCAGGGTGGGGCTACATAAGCTTTCAAACACCGGGAAAAAGGGGCGGAACGGAGGAAAAGTCCTATAGGGGAATGATGAGGGATGACAGGTATCCAATAGCATTAGAATTAAGGAGGGACTAATACAAACTATCCAATAGAGAACATGGAACAATAGAACTTTTGAGAACTTAATTGAATAAACATGAGGTGGGCAGTAACAAAGGGAGGAGACAAACTCATAATTGGGGATTCGGGGGTGTGGCGTGATCTTCGGGGCCTCCTGCAGGCCCTCCTTCTGACCCACTGTTGTAGGCTGGAAAGTCCACCCATCCAACCTCATGGAGGCGGAACCCAAAATTGGACTGGGCCACCGCCACAAGGGACTCTCCCTGCAGCTGAATCAGGTCCTTATAAAACTGGCCAACCAGCAAAAACTGTTTTTTTTCTTACTCCAGCTGACCAGCCAGGGCCTCAAATCCCCACACAGTCCAGTCCGAGAAATGTGAAACCCTGAGGATGCCGCACACTTCTTGCTGAATTACGTGCGAATTGCTCATGTTGTGCAAAACTCCTTTGCAAACCCCAAATATCACACTGTTAAACATGTAAAGCTTGTATTTTAAAGAAATTAGTGACACAAGTGGGAAGTTGAGGAATTTCAGCCATTGAATCTGCGGTCACTCCTTTGTTTGGAGATGTGCCGTGCTTATACCTGCTGCCCTTACAGCCCCTTAACTGAATGGCAGATATCTGTCAGCTTTCCTTTGCAATTAAAAGCCACCTGGCTAGTGCAACAGACCTGCAAAACTCACACATTTAAACACTCTGCAAATTGAAGAGGTAGTCAGGCAATTTGCAGTATTTACTTAGTTTTCCCTTTAGAATCAGGAAGAAAGTCTAACCTCACGATCCATTTTGGAAACTCCTTTTCTATGACACCCTGTTTGCAAATTCTAGTTGCAATTCTCAAATTTACCTAGGCTTTCTCACACAGTTTTCAGACACATTTTGCTCATCAGATCTCAGTTTTTCCATCAACCACAAATTTAGGTGTCTCCAGAAATGTCATTTACTGTAATCAGATCCTGATGTTTCTCATCTGTGGCGACTCGACCTTAGCTGGCTGCCAGAGACTCTCTCACCCTCTTATCAGCAAGACGGGGAGGAAACATGATGGAAAAGCTCAAGGATTAAAGTAAGGACAGGGAGATCACTTACCAATTGCCATCACAGGAAAAACAGATTCCACTTGGGAAAATTAATTCATTGCCAATTTATGACAGAGTGCAAGAGTGAGAAATAAAAACAAAACTAAGAACACCTTGTCCTCTGCCTTCCTTCTTTTCAGTCTCAATTTCACTTATGACTCTTCTTTCTCCTCCCCCCTGAGAGGCACAGAGGTGTGAGGAATGGGGCTGGAGGTCAGTTCATGATGCTTTCTCTCTGCCACTCACTACAGCCCCAGTTTGGGGTCCTTCCCATGGCAGACAGTCCTCCCATGTACCTGAAAAGGAAATATAGGTAAAATGCAATCTCTGACTTCTAATTAGAAGCCCGTCTGCTCTGAGGAGCAAAAGTGATATGCAGTAGTACTTGGTGTCTTGGGCTGACTTTATGATGTGTATCCCCTATCGCCACTCTATGCCCAGACATGATTCCTGTGCCTTTCTGTGTCTTTAAAATTGAGTGAGAGGGAAAGAAAAAAAAAAAGCCAGGGGAACTTTTCAAAGCAGTTTTTGTGTTCAAAGATATGGGGGGAGATAGCAGAGCAGAGGAAAGCGCCTTTCCTGCTTTTCCCAGCTCTTGGCTCCTTTTTCTCGGAGGAGAGAGACAGAGTGTTAAACTTCTTTGTTTCTCTGGGACTTTGGTTTTCCTTCTTCTCTTCTGGGCTGTTCAGAACACCAGAACATCAGAACCTCACTGGGAGCCCTCACACCTCGGCCCGGAGGGGCCCGAGCTGACCCAGCTCTGAAGAGGAGAGAGAGAGAGAGGGAGACCACACCCACGGGAAGGATTCTAAAATCTTCCCAGGTTTCTCTCCACAGCGAGAGGTTTCATTATTTAGCATTGTTCTTTTCCTGTGTGTTTGTTAAATAAATAGGTTTTTCCCCTTCTTTCACTTTCCTTTGAGGAATTTTTTCCCGAACCTGGTGGGGGAGGGGTGGCTGTAACCTGCCTGCTATAGAGGAGACGTTCCTCCCAGAGCGTTCCTCTGAATTTTGTCTCAAACCAGGACACTTGGATAGCCTGATATTGCCCCGGAAATAAAAAACTGGAAATTTTGGAGTAAATTATAAACTACCAAATATTCACTTTGAATGCTGCTGCAGAGAAGGCTCAGTTCTACGAAAAAGAAATGGCAAAGATAATAATAAACTTATGAGACTGATAAAAGTCAGTGAGGTGTAGTGGCAGGCAGTAGGGAAATCCCTCACTGCCTTTGTAAGTGTACACTAAAGAAATTGCTAACCATGGCAAAATCTCTGCTTTGCACAGATGAGAGGGAGAAGACAGGTGGACCTGAAATGATCAATGGAACACAAAAAATAGCCAGTCATCAGAATTCATTCTCTGCATGAGTGAGAGGCAAAGCCAGGGTTTCTAGTTCATATTGGAATATGGGTTGTGCTTAAACCATATTTCTGCCAAGCATTGCCGTGCCACTTAGAATCTGTTTGGGGTTTTTTTTTGGTTGAGGGGTAAGCAGACACAGTTCCATCCTTTTTCTTGTTCCTTCACATTCTTCATTTTCATCATATTTTCATACCTTTCCACTTCTGGAACCAGGGGCCTAAAAGCAATTTTCAGTAACATATGTGTGTTTCCATGTATTCTTTAAGTCGTCTCAGCAGTGAACATTCAATTTTTCACTTCTGTGAAGATGTTCTGTGCACAGCGCATTGTCACAGCTCTGCTGGTTAGCATAACTTTTTCCAGTCACCTGTATTGAAGTGAAAGTGGACTTTTGGATTTCTATGTTAATATTATCCAACCTGCACCTAGACAGTAGATGGAGGGGGAAGGAGAATGGGGAAGGGGCAAGGGCAGGCTCTTCCTTAGTAAAGATTCACTGCAGAAGCTTCTCACTTTGCTGTCTCTGTTCAGACAGAAACGATAAAAAGCTCGGTTCCTTTTACTTCCAAACTTCTTTCTGAACTTTGTCCCCACTGAATAAGACAGGCACATCTGTATTTTCTGTTGCAATTCAAGAGACAAGCTAATTATTTCATTATTGTTAACCATTATCATGTTGGGTTTTTTTTTTTGCTGACAGAAGAACCAAGGGCAATATTTCATTGTGTTAAGCAGGCATTGTACAAATAAAGATTGCAAATATTATCATTTGAATAGCAGATAAGGCAACTGCCAAACCAGGAAATACAGCCAAAGCACCTAGAGGAAAAACATTTATTATTTTCTACAGGGATAAAACATTTATTTCTTCTGGTTGAGCAGTGCCAGTTTGGTCTCTGACACTGTTTAGGCCATATCCAATGTGGCTGATGGAAGAGCACCCAGTTTTTCAATGACAAGGAAAAAGCTCCCTCTCACCACACCACCTGTCCAAACAAATGGGGATTCGATTTCTGGGACACATAGGGAAGTATATTTACTGACCTCAGTGCAGCCTTAGAGCACAGATGAAGACTTCAGAATAAACTCAAATACAAACATTGGCATTCTTTCCTTCCGAAGTCTACCTTAATTAGATTTTGTTCCTCTTTTTTCTATACAAATTTTCACATGAATCCAACTTAATTTTTTATTCATACTGTAACAAGAGTTACACTAAAATAGATTTGAGTAGCTGATAATTGCAAATTAGTTAATGATCATTCCTAACAACAGGTAGAATTAATTGCAATAAGCTACCTAGAGTATCAAGGTATTAGTGGAGAGGTATATATACTGAACTGTACACATTAAAACAATGTATTGTATGGTATTGCTGAGAAAAACTCTTCCTGAAAAGGGCTGCATGTCATGCTTCTATAAATCAGGCCTAACTATTGTCCTGATGCTAGCCTAATGTAGAGATAGCATTTAAATAAATGTTGTTCACATATCTTTAATCATATGGAAAGCTATGTGTCTCCAGTCTGAGAAATATTATGATCGAAGTGTCAGAAGAACAATACCCTTGTTTTCTTTCAGAGATAAGGTAAGATTTGTATTCAATTCACAACACCTCCAATACACGGGAAAAAAAAGAAAAAAAAAGAAAAAAAAAAGAAAAAAAGGTGAAAAAGAAACTGTGAAGTGTTAATACAAAATGTATATATATTAATGAGAGAAAAAAATGCAAAATCAGTAGGTGTACATGTGGAAGTTAAGTACTAATAGTTAACTTGAAAGCCATCTTAACATCATGAATTGTATGTGTACATATATCTATATCTATATCTAATCTCTGTATTTTGGACATTCAAGTGTTGCTTCATGAAAAAATCCTGTACTTGCATGCATGTGGGGTGGGTTTAGGAAAGTAAAAAGTCCAAACCACATCTGTCTCACCATGCACTATATTGATTACACTGTTTTCAGTCTCTGTGCTACTTGTGTTCCTCGTGGCTCATGCACGTGGACAGTGAGAATTTAATTGAGCTCAGTATTCTGCAGAAACTTGAACTTGAAACAGAAATTCATTTCCATCCTTTATTTAATTATTTTGTAATTTAGGTTTCAAGGGTAAGGGAAATAGCACCTGACAGCAGCTGTGCCCAAAAGCTTCACCAAAAAGAAAAAGCTCTGTAATATCTGAAATGCTGAGTGCCTTTATCACCCCAGAGTAGTGATAAGGTAGCAAGATTGTATCACTTGAAAATGGCTTGCCCTCAGATACCCCATACTTAATTTTTCACTTAGTTGCTGGTACTTGACCAAGCCATGTTTTAATTTAAATAGCTCATTTAAAAAATTATTTTCTTTTTTTAGAGCAGAAACTTCACTCATGGTATCAAGAAAATGAAAATGTAGTTCCTGCCAATTGCATTTCTCTTCTCCCTGTCTCTTTTGGCTTACTTATCTAACTCACCCTGGTTCATAATTTTTCCTGTTTTGTGCAAGATTAGAGAGCTTTATAGGTAATTAATTGCTACAGATTCCAGTAGCCTGAGGAAATATCTATTTTAAATCTAGTTTCATGTACCTGGTTCTGTATACATAACCATACATACATGTAAATGTATGGATATGGATATATCATATGGATACATATAAACATGTAGGTGGATGTGATGTGGGTTTTTTTCTTTGTTGGATTGGTTGGTTGGTTTGAAGGGTTTTTTTTCTTTTAGTCTTTAGTGATGTTTGAGTTACTCTCTAACCACAGCCAGCTGAAAAATAATGAAATGTTATGTTTGATTTCAGTAGGTTCCTCACACAAGTCATACCTGAAGTGACTGATAAAACTGAAGACCAGATTCATTTTATTTTGCCTACTAAGCAGAACACGAGTGTTATTCTAATCAGGATACTATAACTTTCCTCAAGTTCATAGATTTTTTGCTTCCAGACACCAATATTCTTTTGAATCTCTAGATAAAATATGCTGAAGGAAAGACAAGCTGTAGGTCAGTGCTCCAGAGCGCGCTAAGAGCATTGCTACCGTGCTAGTCCTTGTTGTGAATTTATACCCTCACAATGGGCCATATTCACTGAAGCTCTGAAGGTCTATTTTTTTTTCCTCTTTTAAGCTATTTTCCTCCTTTATTCTTCTGGTCTTGGGAATGCCGATTCCCTCTTGCAGAGCATACATAGTCTGTACAGTGGAAGAGCTGCGAGGACATTTCTGTCCATTTATCAAATTGACATGATTTTGAACTTTCTGTTTCTCTACCTGGCCACACAAATATCCTAATCCATGCTGGCAGTACTAACACCAGTTGCTTTTGAAAATCAAAGATGATTGAATTCTCCATTCACTTGCTTCCAAGCAAGCATTAGTCCGGAACCTCATGGGTGTCAAACAGGAATGCAGGGATGTGGAGAGGTAATGTGCTGGGATTGCCCAGGCAGGGAAAATCCAGAGGTAGGAGGTCAGGCAGGCAGCAGGGACAGAGCTGTCACGATCAACATTCCCCCAGACATGGCTTCAGGATCTGTTCAACAAGAGGGAGCAGCTGCTGCCACAGCAGGATCCACAGTGGCTGGCCAGGCAGCACATTAAATCATTCCAGATGATGCAGGGATTACAGACGCATCGCCAACAACTGGAGAGTCCCACCGCATTTAAGATCATGTCTTAGCAAACTTCAGGATGTAGAGCACACTCTTAGGATTTATCTATTTCAAAACCAGTGATTGCTGTCCTTAGAGTTCCGTACTTTTCAGGCCAGAGTCCTTCCAGAGGCTTCCCTATTTTCCTCTGGCATGAGGGGCTTCTTCAGATAGGGCATGTTGATGCATTTCTGTGATGGAAGGAAATTGAATTTGTTTTGGAGGATTTAATGGCATCAGATACAGACCGAAGCACACTTGGAGAATCATGTGTGATCACTGCAAGTGGTCATAGACTAGACCACATATGAAAATTGGAGACACCAACAGTTTTCTTTCAAAGAGTCCTTTGCTGTATATATATCTACTTTTATAAAAAAAATGAGTGAAATATTTGGGCACTGAACAGGCTCCCCAGAGAAGTGGTCAGAGCACCAAGCCTGACAGAATTCAAGAAGCATTTGGACAATACTCTCAGGTCCTGTGCAGGGCCAGAAGTTGGATTTGATGATCCTTGTGGGCCCCTTCCAACTCAGCATATTCTGTGATCCTGGGATTGCCTTTAATGGCTCAACTGTCTACCCTGCTTAAAATGCTTCATGCCTAAACATATTTATGATTCTTTTCTCCTTAAATTTTTTTTTAATGACCTCTGAATGATTTTTGACACACCTCTTGTACAAGTAAATAATTCAAGGTACACATTAATCTCTTTGAAATACTGCAGAAGTGGAAGTTGATTTTCAATGGATAAACTTATGAATGGAACCAGACTGTTTAACTGAAGGCAGCCTTGAGTAACGATTGTTATTATTATTATTATTATTATTATTATTATTATTATTATTATTGTGAGTCTTTGCCCCTAATGGTGATAGAGTCAGATGTGGGACCAAAATTTTAAGTGATCAAGTAATTGAGGAAACTGAAATCCCGTGTAGAAATATGACATATACCATTATGTATAATGTTACTCTCAGGTTCCAGTGTTGAGATCAAGGAATCCATCTGCAAATGATTTGTATACCCCTGGGTAGGCATGATTAAGAGATGATTCATTTTGGCTTCAGTCTAACTTTTCCTTGCAGAAATCATATGCTTTAAACACAGCCTGATAGCCTTTTACCTCTAAAAGTTCAAAGAGATAAAATAATATTTATGTGGACAGTGGGAAGATAAGCATTCAAACTAAATTATTTTTCATGGCCTTATTTATTCAATGTAGTTGAAAAGAGAAACTTTTGTTTCTGCACAGAGGCAGCAGGAACGAGATTTCATTCTGATCTTGGTGTATTTGAAAAGAAATAGTTCTAGAATCTGTGCTAATTTCTTAACAGTCTGCTCAGCAGAAACCATTCTTGCTGATGCTGCATGCCATTTTGATGGTTTATGGAGTCACTGAACTTAATCCAAAATTCATTTCCACAATTTTTAATTCATTTTTTGCAGAACAGAAACTACTGCTCCTACCAACCTGATCTATACTTTCCCTTTCCTAATGCAAAATGAGAGGAAATCACTCACAGACACTTTGATTTTATGTGTCATTTTGCTCAAAATGAGAATAAAATATCATTAAAAACTATTTGAAACTGAAAAGCCAGCACTTATTAGAGCCAACACAGACATCTATTGCACTGGCACATCTATAGAAAACATTCATCAAAACTTAGAATGTCTATCAGAGTGTAATCACTCAAGTATTTCTATCTCTGTCTAGGCTTACTTCAGAGAACACCTGTTTTACAGCAGGTGAGGCTGCCTGTGTTAGAGAAGTTGTATATTCATGGAATGCTTTCAAGATTTGGACTGATATGGTGAACAAACCCATTATCTGCCGATGTTTCGATAGGCCATCCCTCACAGTCCCAGACTATTTCTTCTTGCCATGCTAAGCTTCACCTCCTTGCAGCTGTGAACTGAAGGTCCTCCTCAGGAAAGACCAGAAATTTCCCATTGAATAGTGCAGAATCCAGTTTGCTTCATTGGGAAAATACTGCAAATGTTAGTTCTTCACAATTAATTGCGTATCGAAAGGCTTTGTATCCAGCACACACGTACCTTCTAGCAAATGTTTGGCTCTTTCTGTAACATTACTGGAATATTTTAGAAGTCATATAGAGACTGCCTGCATGGAGCTCAATTACTGTAGGTCTTAGAGGAAAATTTTGCCAATGACTTTAAGACTTACTGACTTCAGTACATTTTTCATAGTTCAATATGCAAAGTTCTTCTTTGAGACAATGCTGTATTTAGAAAGAAGTGAGTCTTTGGTACTCTAAAGATACCAACAGGGTGTTTGTTGGAGAAGAGGATGAAAGAATTTGATTAAGATGCACCAATTTAATTAGAAAATGACTCCAAGAACTGAAATAGAACTGTTTTAAAATGCCCTTCTCATTCACATTCTCCCCCAATCTCCTTCCCATTGGGATCGATAACACCTTCTAACAAAAGGCATAGAATGCTCTAGAAAGTGTCTCTAGGTCTGCCTGTTGTTCACATATTGCCAGTATCAGTGAATGACTGACTGCTGGCTGGTTTTGCATGCCTGAGTATATTTTCTCATTGAATTAGAGAAGAGATGTCAGTAGATTTACAAAATACGTCTGTTTTAATGTAGTTCAGTGCTCCTGACAGACCTGAATCCTTTTCTGTGCCACCGTGCTGTTGCCAGCATGGAATAATGTGAGAGTATTTCATCTTTGGGCATTAAGATCCAAGTACAATTAGTCAATAAGTATAAATGAATGCAGCTAGTATCTTAGCCCATAAGCTTTTGGCAACCCAGATGAGTGCCAGGGCTCTGGATTTGCAGTGCTGCTGCCGCATTTCAGGATTCCAGTGCTTTCGGTGTTGGAGACAATGCATTGCCTGCACAGTCCCTATTGGTATTTTTTGTTCAGTTGCAAAATATTTTTTAGCAATAGGGAGGAGGCTGTAGCTTGAATATTCCCTGGACAGGATTCTCCAAGGAATACTGACTGTAGGAGGGGAAATTTACTGTGCTAAACTGCATTATTGTTCTGAATAGAGCCTTTCTGCCCTCTGTCCTTCATCAGATCACAACGTGTAACCCAAACTGAATAAAGGGAATGCAAAATATCATTTTTCCTTGCAGAAGTGATGGATGCTTACCAAGGCACTGCTCTCTGTTTTCAGCAGGGTTGTAAGAGAAACTGGCCCCCTAAGAGCCATGAGCTGAAATGTCTCAATCCCTTTAAGACTGTCTTTCCATTTAAGAGCACCTGAGAGTCCTGGTCAAAGTATATTAGCAACTTGATTAAATTCCTCTCCGTTTCTCTCAGACAATGCCCTTAACTGCTTCTGTTGGTTTACTGTATTAAAGGCTCATCAGAGTTATGGCTCCTGACTCAGTATTAATCACCCCTGGAGGGCTCTCCCGGGGTTCGCGCGAGATGCCGACGTGCTTCTGCTGACGCGGTTTATGCGGAAGGTCAGCATTACCTTCACTGCACTGGCTTTTGTAGGGCAGCAGCCCTAGCCCAAGATTTTTGAAGTGCCAAGGACATGACACAACTAATTTGATACATAAGAGCTGTCTCATTTTAAGACATCTACACGTCTTTAAGGCACCTACGGCTTCACAGATCTGTTAGACTGCTGAAAGAGTGAAATCATTATTCGCTGTATATATATATATTTTTTTTCATTTCATTAATTTTTAAATTGATCGTCATATCCACTGATACATTTGCAAAGAAAAAAGTGGGTGCACTTATGTGTTTGATATTCACCCCAGTGAAAAATCGGTTATCACCCAGACTAGATACGCATAAATTCTATTTACTCACATTTAGGCTGGCTGAACCTTTGCTGCAGCAATACAAAATGAATGCGAAAGCAGACTCGTGAGTTATAATTCTAAACGAAATATGTGCACATAAATAAACATACATGATATACTATCCCTGGTGAGAGAGTGGATGTGCTTCTACTTTTTATAAAAGATGCATTTCCTTTTGATAACTATTATTTTCAATTCCTGGTTTAGGCTGTAAATTTATCTATACTATTAAAAATATTTTGTCCATATAAGTCTTCAGAAAAGACGTATGGTGAGCAAGCTTATAGTTCCTGTATTAGTTGGATAATGGTTTAGTCTTGCACTTTTAGTTTTTAAGAACACAGTGTTTTCCCACTACATTTTCCAAACTTTCATTTGTTGTTTATCTATATGCAGTCGTATAACTGTATTTAATGATTAATCATTTGATCTAAGCCAAAGTGATTTTTTTAATGAGCAGTGGCACTATTGCACACTGTTTTATGCTTTAGGATGGTAGGTCATTTTTTATTTATTATTTGCTTTCATAATAAAAGGTTCAGAAGAGATGTTTATCAGGACAATTAGTGACCCTGGGGTTCTTTTGGCTAGGAAAGCAAGCCAAGACAGAATTATAACATCCCAGCATGCCTCAATCAGCTGTGGGCTCAGAGAACACACTCCTTTGCCAGGAACATCTGGCTTTTGAAAAGCTGATAAAAAGTTTGGGATTTCTGTAACAAAAATCAGAAATTAATTACAAACCCAGGAGTAACTTCCATAGTGTTTTTGAAGTGGAAGCAGTTTCATTTTCCTTAGGGATGAAGATCAGAATGGGAAGGACTTGCCAGTAAAGCTGGCCTAACCAAATTATTCAGTAGATACACACTGCTGCAGCTCAAAAAAAACTGATTCCACATCCTTGTCCATTAGTCTACTTCATAACATTAGCAAAGGCACAGAAATTCTGGTAAATACAGGTAAACACAGCTCTGCAAACACCAGGAGTTGTGATTTTAATCTCGATTTACTAAATATGTTGGCATCTATACAGTACAATAATGAAGCAAGGAGAAAGACTTTTTAAAACATTCTCATTCTAAAAAGACTCATATCCTGTTGTGTAAGTGCAGTATTACATAAGAAAAGCAGTGATGAAAAGAAGGTTTTTTTGTTTTTTTTTTAATTCTCCAGGGAGACTCAACTAGTAGTTTAAATAGATGTCTAATTTCAAAGTTATGATTAGTTTCATAGAGGGTTTATTTATATGGTTTAGTTCTGTATGTACTGAAGTAATTTGCTGAATCAAGGTCAATGCCCTGTGCATACAAGAACATCCATACTGGTTCTCTCTGTGGTACAGACATTATTACCTGCTCATTGTAGGTAAGGCATCTTTTCAATTACTCCCAGTGCATTATGTCACCACTGAAATTTAATACATTTTTTGTTTTCTCAAATAACCTATATTTTCAGACCGTTTGCAAGTGCGGAAGTAGCTTCTTCTTAAAAAAAAAAATACAGACTTAATAAATCATCTGTGCATACAGGTGAGTGATTCTGCAGTGCAAAGATATNTCAGACCGTTTGCAAGTGCGGAAGTAGCTTCTTCTTAAAAAAAAAAATACAGACTTAATAAATCATCTGTGCATACAGGTGAGTGATTCTGCAGTGCAAAGATATGGGAAGAAGCAGCAAAAGCACCATCAAGTCCTCAGCACAAAGGAAAACTGTTCTTTCCTCTGTGGGTATGGAGGCTTGTCCTTGCTGGAAGCTGTACCCTTCCACCATGCACCACACAGTTATTTGATAACTGTTAGAGAGCTGGCTGGAGTCAGGGCTTCCATGTGCAGCTGGAAAGCTACAATTTTGGTTTTCAACCCCAAAAGGCTGTTAGGTCACAGTGCCAGTCCTGGGCATGGGTGGGGGACAAACAACATGAGGAAGACCAAGGTAAGTATGATTAAACACATCATTGCTTAAAAGTCAAGGCTCCAACTTTTGCTTGTGCAAAGGTAAAGCCTCAAAGACCTGAGTGAAATATATAATTAAATAGCTTGTATATTAAGAGTAGCTTGTGAGTATGGATCTGAATTTTGTTTGTTGTGTTTGTAGTCTATAAGTATGTTCATCTGAAACATGTTAGCTGTTAGCTGTTTGCAGAAATCACATGCATCTTGCAGCTGGGTGAATGTTTAAGTCTGTTAGTTTTTTCTCTAAGTAATAAAAGTGTTGAGAGGAATTATTTAGTACCCAGAGGTATTTTCCTTGCTGGTTTTTTGCTTGTGTCTTTGCTTACCCTCTTTTCCATACACAACAGAATTATTTGTGGTTTTCATTTCCCCACAGACTCACAGAATGAAAGTCAGTATGCTGCCTCCTTGCTGGAAATCTGTATATTCTTAATTTGCATAATATTGAAAAGGGTTTGTGGCATTTCAGTAGAAAAAGACCTTATAAAATATTAACATTTTGAGAGATTTGAAGAATTACAAATCAACCTCTAATTAACTCTCATAAGAAATACTGTATTCTGTGATGAGCATAACTCCAAGTTCCTTAATGCTACATTCCCAGCGTAATTGTTATCATTCACTGTTTTCATCCCTTTACCTTTTTTCTGGTTTTCATCTCTCCTGTGATGATTCCAGTTGACAAAGTCTCAGTTCAGCACAGCACTGGATTATCTCCATAACTGGTTACACTTCAGCTCAAGCTAACAGCCCCTGGTTTAGGGGGCTACATAACTACACAATCAATTCCTAATCCTGATGGAATGAATGGCTCAATGCCCTTAATATAACCCTGATCTAACCAGATTTAGAGTTTGAAGTACTGACCTGGACCATCAAAAGCCCATGGGAAAGTAAAATTCATGAGAGACTTTGATAATGCAGAAAAAGTAATGCAAAACAAAACAGCAAAAACCCCAGAAAATTACAAAACGGGGAGATTCTCCAAGACAGTGAAATAGAGAAAAAATGATCATTTTTTAAGGTAATAGTACCCATTTTAATAATTGAAGAATTGTTTCCTATTTCATTTTAGCAGTACTTACCTCTGTCTTGAAACATATTGGAACCTAAGTTATATAATAAAAATAGACATAGTATATAATTAATTATAATTATAATTGTACAGGATTAATACACAATAGAACTATAATTAGAACAAGTAATGAGATGCAATAGCAATATAACATGGAATAAACAAATTTCAGGCTTTCTCTTGGCACTGGCACTCCACCCTATAACTCCAGTTATAGTTTAGATTTTGAATCTCTGTAGAGGAAAAAATTATTCTTCCTAACCTATACTAGTGATTGTTGGAGGAAATGACTGATGATAGCACTGTGTGGAATCATGTATAAATTGAGTAACTGCAGTACAAGGTGCCACACAGAGTACCAGTCTGTGGCTGTGAGCTCTCATGCGGTATTGCAGCGTTTAATGGTGCTCTCATCGCTCACCATTTGAGTGATGAGAACAGGGTGTTATTTCACGCACACGCACTGACACAGTGCCTTTTTCTACTTAAGGCAATATTAGAGGACTGTTCCTGTGATTAGTGGCAAAGGGCATCTTGGATGTGGGATATACCCAACTCCAAAAATACCCACTGGAAAAAATATCCTACCTCTGAGCATGCGAGCTTTTTCTTTCATTAGGCCCTTGGCAGTTTATGTGCCTGCGCAGGTTCTGTGGTGCTGGGTGAGAGCAGCTGCTGCGTGTTCCACAAAACCCCTTTGCTGAGGGGTCCCAGGCGGGGCCAGACCCCTGCTAGCCAGCTGTTCCCCACCCAGGGCCGTGATGGCCATTCACCACCCTGCACATGTTGGTTCTGGCGTCCCCAGGGGTGGAGAGGTGGCTCTTGGGCTGGACTACCATAGGTTTTATTGTGGGGGACCCCAGGGAACAGAAAGGTCCCACATCGGTGTCCCAGGAACCAAGAGAGCGAACTTCTGTTCAGCTGGGAGTTATAAGGGAGTCTCGAAGGGGCAGGGTAATACAAAACAGCCACTGGGGAGAGAGGGGGACAGGGGCAGGTAATACAAAACCAACTGATGGGAACAGAGGGGCAGGAATGGGGGCTTTGGTTACATCTTGCAGGGCACATGAATATTCATAAGAGTGGATGGGAGAGGCTTCTTACAACAAACCTGGAGGGGGCTTTCTTGGACCCAACCATGGTCCCTTGGTCTTTTGGCCCCCCCGCTACCACTCATTGCAACAGCAGTTTGGTGATGTTGAGTTAAAGTGTTGAAGGTTTTCCATGGGGACACAGCAGGGATCCCAGGAGCAGCGTAAGGAGAGCAGCCTTTGGTGGCTGTTCTCCAAGAGTCCAGGGACATGAGGATCTACAACTAAAAGTCCCGTGCTGAACATACCCGAGGGGTCCTGAAAACTCTTGGTTGCAGCCTTGGGTTAGCGGATAATCCATAGCACCCAAGCAGCCCTTGTTTAAGGAAAGGAAGTCTCTGACTCAAACTTGTTAATATTTCTTTAAAAAAAATAGAACATTGCTTCTGCAGATCCAGTGTTGCAAATGAGAGATGTCACAATGAAAGAACTGCTAATCTGAGATTGGAGTGTGAGCCATTTAAAGTAATAGGCTGAATTCTACAGTACTTCTGTTTTTCTTTGTGAACCCTTTTCTTCTGTGTTTATTCAGTTATGCACTTAATCCTATGGCTGAACTTAGCAGGTCAAGAAGCTTTATAGACAAACGAGAATAAGACTGCAAAGTTCCACCAGATATTTACACAACTTTCTGTTAAGTTGTATTTTGTCTCAGGGACTGGGGAGCAGGTTATTCTTTTGTTTGTTTTCTGTGATATGACAGCATTGCAAGGCTCTGGTTCCAGCAGGTGATTGGCCTCCAATTCCAGGAGGTTTCCAGGGGAATATTCAGGGGAATATTTTCTATTTATGTTTACACATATTGAATCTGTGCTTTCAAAATCATTTTGTCATCTGAGTATTTCCCTCCACCGGTTGCATTTCTTCCTTTGTAATGACATACTTTGACAACGGGACCCAAAGGGACACGTAGCGCTAAAAAGTAATTTTCAGAGAGAGAATAGAAAGCAAACAGGAACTTGCTAAAGCAAATCTTGATTTATATATTGCTTGAACTACTACTGAAACCAAAGGGGAGAAAGCATGTTTTAGGTCTTCCCTCTTCCTATTCAATTACTTGAAGGTCTCTATACATGATCGGCCCAGATTCTTGCTAGCAAATGAACAAACCATGTTCTATTGAGTGTCTTTCTGAAGATAAATTCTTTCTTTCTCCTTGTAATGGAGCACTCTGAAAGAGTAGTAGTAAGTACACAGAAAACACTGGCATGTGATTATGAATCATTCAGTAAGTTGTGTGTGCTGTGCTTGTTTCGCCTTCTCTCACACACTATAAATCAGGTGCAGCTTCACTGTGGTAAAAACAAGCCAGAAAAGTGAGGGCGTGCAACACTGTGTTGGTTTAACAAACCCTGGTTTGTGGGGGCAGGAGAAAAGCTGCTCCAAACTTCTATGTCGGGCACAAAGCCAATTGCTGAAGGCTCTGACAATGGGCAGGTTACTAGCCCAATTAGACAAGTTGGTAACACCTCTGTGGTGATATATTTAAGAAAGGAAAAACCACGAGAAGCTCTTTTTCTTTCTCCCGAGGGGTGGTGAGGCGGCTGCTGGGGCCCATCCCGGCACTGGGGCCCATTCCGGCAGTGGGGGCTGCCAGAGCCCATCCCGGTGGCTGCCGGCGAGGACCACGTGGCCAGCAGTGAGAGACATGACGAGCAATTCCCCAATGCAGAGCCCAGACAAGATCAACCTCTCAGCTGCAACTTACAGACATCAACTTTCTTCCAAGTCAGAGAAGAAGGAAAAGTGAGGACACGTGAGGAAAACCAACATGGTGGCACCGAGGTCAGTGGAAAAAAGGAGAGGGAGGAGGTGCTCCAAGCGCCGGAGCTGAGATTCTCCTGCAAGCTGTGGTGAGGACTGTAATACAACAAACTCTTTCCTTATAATTCATGAGGTGC
>VZTA01012436.1:0-68745 GCA_013398855.1 Mohoua ochrocephala | reverse complement strand
TTAATGCCAAGCCTACACAACAAAAAGGGCCATTTATTGAAACATTTACTAGAGGGACATTGACAAGATGCATAACGAATTTCTAAACTGCATTAGCGTTTTATCTGGTCATTCAGTTATTCACTTTGTTTGATTTTCTCATAATTTATGTCATGTTTTTAGCATGAAACTTTACCAAAAAAATCTTTTGGAATGTACAGGCAGATTTTAAAATACACAGCAGACAAATTACTGAACTGAGATTCCTAATGTGGCTGGAAATACTCATAATTAGTTTTCATTAGTCTAATTGAAATTGTTGTAAGTTGGAATTTAATCACATATGCCATCATTTTAAACAAAGAATTAGTTACTGACAGAACAATTACTTTTTTTTCATGATCCTATATTCCATAATGGTCAAGACTAAAATAATTCATTTTATACAGATAAACTGTTTTCCTCTAATTTTATATATGGAATACTTACAAGATAGATGAGAAGCACACTCCATTAATCTGTACTGTTAATGTTGAGGGAGATTTGTGAATTAAAAACTAAGTAATATTTGTTGATATTAGTTAAGGTATGATTGAACAATATATTTCTGAAGGGAATATACCCAAAAATCATTACACTGTTGGATAAAAGCTTGATAAAACAATTGCAGTTTCCAGAGTTTACTTTAATATGTCATGACAAGCTTATTAAGAAGTGAACAAATCTACTACTTGTCAGTTTTCTATTTACCAGTGTCATTTCTCACTGGAATTTGAGTACATAGAAATGGAATGGGAAACATTCAAAAAGAAATTCATAAACCAATCATTTTGCTAGATTGCTATTCTATTTTCCATAATGTTTTGGAACTATATTGTTGACCATAGGTTTAACCTTTGACAGTTATGCTGTACAAAGCCTTTTCTGCAATAAAAAGTGACCAGTGGTACCTTATTGTTTCCAAGATTTCTTGGAAGCTTTCTAGGAAGCCCATTCCAATTGTATTCATTAAGGAGGAAATTCATATATTACATGATCATTAAATCTACATTATAGAGTGCTTCTTTTTTTTAATATCTTTTTCTGACATTGTGAGCAACTCATAGCTTATAGGATTCACTGAAAGTTAATAAAAATATACATAAAAAGATTGGAATGATTGTTTTATACAAGGCACTCTGGAGAACATCAAAACAATTCCCACCGATGCAGTTAGAAGTTTCTTAATTCTCTTAGAATACACAACGTAGCTAGTAGGAGGAAAAATAACTCTTCCCATTGGAAAGAAAATGTCCAAATGAACAAGAGCAGACATTTAAAAAAATATATAATACAAGTAAATTTTAAAAATGACAGAGTAAACACAGTGTCATTTTTTGCCCATGTCGAAGTGATTTTGAGCAGTGAGCTGAAACATGATGGCTGGGCAAAACCACCACTGTCTTGTCTAGGTCTGCCTTGAAGAAAACTCAGGTATGTAATTCCTTCTCCTGATATCCCTACTTATCAAATCCTACTGCGAAAATGTTGTTTTCTATCTCCTCCATGGGCCTCACAGTCTCCCACAGTTCAGTTGCAGGTGCACATCTTAACAAATTTTAGGCATACTGAGAGCAAAGTTCAGCTGCAGCATTCCTGGGCCAACAAAATCCATCTCAGTAGAGTTTGATAATCTCAAGGAGTCTGTTTCACTTCTCTAAGAAACTTCCTTATGGCATATTAAACACTCATAAACAGAGCTGTACACCATCCATGAATACTGTAGTAAAATGAGTTCTGCTCTATTTGTGCTGAGACATTTTAGAAAGGGACGACCAAAAAACAATTGCTGTAGACCTGGAGGAAAAATGGATCCTCATCATCATCATCATCATCATTGTTTTGTGTTTCATGTATATTAAAATAGTTCCTAATCCTGGAATGACAGTATTCTAATCTTGAGGTATCGAGGTATTTTTCAAGTGTGTATTAAAGTGTTTTCCATTTATGAAGCAAGTAAGCTATCTCAAATTTTGTACTAGATTGTAAATACGAAGGGAAAAACTCTAAAATCTTCAAATCTGGACTATATTCACCATGTCCATCAGTTAACCCAATATGTTTGGAAAAACATTTTCTGTACAAGTAAACAAAAATAGAGAAGCTGAACTTCAAAGAACACTAATACCAACACAACTGAAAAAGGAAAAAACCCCAAAACTGTTCTATAAAATGCACAGAAAACTTAATTTAGCTATTCATGTTATTTTGGTCCATCCATAAATTATTCTCAGACCTTCCATTCTTCTATTAAGTTTCACTTCAGAAAAGTTTCTTATAAGCAGGATCATCTGTATTTCTATGGGCTCTTTGTTCTGACAGAAGGTAATCCTCAACACAATTTGTATTCAGACAAAATACATTAGTAGGAATGCTGGCTGTAGGCCAAATGTGCTATTGCCAAGTGTTCTATTCTTAGATACTCATATTTGTAAAAGTCTTCTGTATTATAAATTAATGTTGTGTAGTCTGCAAGAAAATGTATTATTCTTCATTATATAGGTATAGAATTGTCGCAGCCAATAAACCAATTTCTCTGTAACTGTTCAGAATGCAAATATCCTCTAGCTGAAGGCTATTATCAGTCAGAATGCAGGAATTTATGTAAGCATTATACAATCATTATATACACTGATTATGCCATTTGCTGTGTTCTGATGGGCCGCTGCTCTCGGAACTCTGCACTCATAGTCCCCAAAGTTGTCTCTGTTTTGGTTCATCCCTGTTACCATCCTGTAATCACACTAAAGCCACGAGGCTAAAGAGAACATAATATAAACATGTTCTCGTGCATCTTAACACGATTTCCCATCAACATTTATCAGAATAACCTATTCTCAGTTGCTAACAATGGCACCAACTTACACTGTTAAGAGTAATATATGATAAACATCCAGATGGGGTTGAAATTCCTTTACTCTAAATGTTTATTTCTTCTAAAATAAGTAAGTAAATAATCTGTATTTGTAGAGGGAGGCAGGGTAAGAGTTCACCATCAGTGTTTCAAACAAGGTGTCTACACTGCCTAGACACATCAGCTGAAACGGAGAGGGACAAGTCTTCATGATCAGTTGTTGTATTGGGTTTACATGCCAGGTTCTGGTAGCAGCAGAGGGGCTACAGGGGTGGCTTTAGAGAGAAGCTGCCAGAAGCTTCCCTCGTGTCCAACAGAGCCAATGCCAGCTGACTTCAGGATGGACCCACCACTGGCCAAGGCCAAGCCCATCAACAATAGTGGTAACAGCTTGGGGTTAACAGATTTAAGAAGAGAAAAAAGTTGCTTTGCAGAAAGGACGTAGAGATGAAGAATATGTGTAAGAGTGCCAAAATATGCTGAAAAAGAAAGGCTAAGACCAAGGCCTGGAAATCAGGAGACAGTGAGACAGCACAAGGAGCCACAGATGTATGAAGGGTATGGTAGAGCTGCCAGATGTAAGAGACTGGACTAAAACTGTATGGTTAAAAACTCTGGGGCAAGAAGAGGGGGCAGGGGAGGGAAGTTGCACTGAAGTATTAAAAAAGAAAGAAGCAGAATTGATCGAGCTGAGGTCATCAAGATCATAAACACATAATGAAATGGAGGAAGTAACAGAGGCATAATCAAAAAGTGTCCTAAGGAGGTACTGGATTCAGACAAGCATCTGGTAGACAGGAAGAGCTGAGTCTAGTCAAACTGGAGTGGCAAAGAAAGCATAAAGAGCTGGAGAAACAGGCAGACTTTGCCTTTTCTGGAGTGCACACCCTCAGGAACCAAGGCTGGGACTGCATCCTCTCCCCTCAGTTCCACCCCCAGCCAGTGGAGGAGACTTGGACTGGAGCATCCTACAGCCTCCAAGTGGTGACTCACCTGGAGTTACCTTATTGAATCATATTCTCTTCTGGGAATCATTAAAAAACTGAGATGAATTTTCAGCAGTGAACCACATTCATAACCTAATGAATGATTTTATCAGTACAATTTCACTTAGCTGTCAGCTGTGAGTGCAATGTGTTCTGTACTGGTCCCCTACTTGCACCTCCAAGCCTCATCCTACAAAGCGTTATAGAAGAGGAGTGGAAAGTAACAACCTGAGAGAGTGTAATTACTGGGAGAAGACATGGTTATAGAGACATGTTTCAGGTAGAGGACAATAAAAATCTGGATTTTATAGCAGATAGGAGAATATGGAGAATGTATATTGGAATGGATTAAAAATGATGGGTTCTTCTACAAATTTTGAAACAAATTCATTGTTTTGTATACTTTGAATTGGGGAAAGAAAATGCAATTTATTTGTTGTGGTTTAAAACACAGCCCCATACCAGCTACTATAAAGAAAATTAACTGTATCCCATCCATAAACAGCACATTCTTCCATCTTTTCCTTCATAACATATTTTAAAATTTCATTTCTAAGTCATACTAGTATCCAGCAGGCTTAGAAGAGGAATAAGAGGAAAATATGTGTTAAGACAATTGTTTTGCTGTAAAACTGAAATTAAGATATGCAGAGTATGTCTTAATTGCTCAAAAGGACTCACAGGTTTCACTTAGGTTCATTTTTGGTAACTATTGAGAGGTGAAATGGGAAAAATTGCAGAGTATGGGACTGATGTAATTAAAGATAATACAGAGTTGATGAGGAGTGCTTAGGCATGACTTCTCGCTTCCATTTTTTTAATCGCTTGAGTAGCCAGCGCATGCGTTGTAACTCATTTAAATATTTAAAATTAAAAGTACCCCATATTTAAATATTTGTTCATAATAGAACATATCAAATGATGACTTACTTTATATTCAAACATGCAAGAGCAACGAGGTTTTTTCTCTTGTGGAAATTTGTTTAGATAAAACATAAACAAAGTTTGCCACCAAAATTTTATTGCCATTGCTCTTCTCCATGAAAAAAGATTTTGCACAATTTCTCGATTTTTGCAAGTTCTCAGCTAAACAAATTCTCTCTTTGTAACTAGGATGATATTTTAAAAAAATCAAACTAGTCAGTTGTGCCTTTAAATTTTTCTCATGGGGTTCTCTATTTCTTCAGTTGAGTGGCCTCTTCTCAAGCATGTGATGCACAGTTTGGCTGATTCAGACTGAAACCAGTGTAGTTTTATCTGCAGCACTATTTCATCATTTGTCTGTGGCAGGAAATGTTCTTTTTCTTTTCCATGGCATTGTCTGTTGTGTGGGACATTTAATCCAGAGCTGGACTCATGATCCTTGTGGGTCCCTTCCAACTCAGAATATTCTGTGGTTCTGTGTAGCACAAACAAGGGCAGAGGGGAGAGGAAGAGCGCAGTGTGCCCGTAAAAAGCTGGTAGTCAAGTGACTTCACTACAAGTGAAGTAGATGCCCAAGATGTGTTGTCTGTATTGCTTATAAAATGGGCTGCAATACCAGCATAAACCTAAACTGATTCTGGCTTTTTCCCTTGAAACCAAAATAATTGCAGAGGGGTTTCACCAATATTTAAAATACAACAATTTTTCAGATGCACTTTTGAAAATTAAGTGGTCCCAATTCTCTCATGATTTAACTTGGCATGACACCATTGCAGTCAATGGGCTGTTTGATTTACATCAGTAGAAAACCTGGCCCATTTATCTTCTCTCTCAGTTTAAGATCACTTTGCATATACTTGCAAGTAAAATATCAGTCACTGTTTATGCCTTGTCAAGCCTGGCTGAAAGTTTACAAATGTTATCTGAGTTTATACATACAGGTGCACACATAAATACATGCAGTTACAATTACCACTGTCTTACCTGGGGTGAAAAAATCTCCAACAATTAGAGATTCAAGTTTCAGGAACAGAAGCAGCAAAACCAGAATCTATACATTTTTTTGTTATTATTCTCTTTGCTCTATGCCATATGACCTTTTTCTCCATTTCTTTCTATATTGGCTACACCTGCAGTCAGCACGCAGGATCTTGACCTATTTTTGCAAAGATTCTGCTATCAAGCAAAAAAGTGTGGATCTGTGTGAGAAAAGGAATGGAAATAATTAAAATCATTTAACAGAACATGGCAATGTAATATTCAAAAAGCTAAAATTATTTCCCTTTGCATTCTGCAGTTCTAGCAATTCTCTCATGGCCAGCCCTTGTGTTTCTGCATTGGCCAGAGCAGCCAGGACTTTGTCTTCTCAGGTTTAATTTATGGCTCATCTTCCTTTCCCCAGAGGCACTTTCTTTGCTGTCAATTTGGTTAAAACCTCAGATAAGCCTCCCATCATAGACAGCAGTTCACAGAACGAGCAGTTGCTGCCACTGCGCTGCTCACAGTGTATCCATTAATTCATGGAGTAGCTCCTTCGTATTTTGTTTTGTTTGTTTTTTCATCTTGCAATAATATTGGGCAGATGCTGTTAATTACCATATATTCTTCCTTCTAATACATTGCTGCACACTGGTCCTTATGCACATGAGTAGTAATCGTAATTTATAATCATGTTTAGCATTGAAAAGTACTCTTTACACTTTACTGTTGTTTTGTCTCCATTTTTTCTTCTTAGATACCATAGTTCTTGCTGTATTATATAACTTAAAACATGTTACTCATAACCAAAACCATATGGGAAAAAAGTTAAATGTTAATGTTCCCAATAATAGTTACAGTATTTCACTGACTTTCACCAAATAAGCAATGTTCCAAGTAGCCTACAGATTCATTGCTAAAGAGAAGTTACTTTTATTTTCACTCCAGAAGAAACCAGACAGGTCTACTTAATCAAAACTCAACCATTTTGCTCTTTGAAAGTAAATAATCAGAAAATTAAGTATAAGAGTTTATAAGTTGGATTTTTCCTCACAAGGCCAGTGTATTCTTCATGAGTGACCGGTATTACACATGATTTTCTTCTTAAAAGGAATAGTATTCACGAAGCATTTCTACAGGAACAGGAAATAACTTTCTGTATCTTATAGTGATTTTCACAAGATTCCTCTTCCCTTGGTACAAGACAAATTTACAACTTTTGAGTGCTGTTATTTCATTGTAAGCACCTGTAAGATTCTTACAGATCCTTATTATATTAACAGCTGTCTAAATATAAAATGATATTATTACTTATATCACCATCTGGTAGACACTTTCCAGACACAGAAAACTTCTACCTCTGGTACAAGGACCACATTCAATGAGTATAGGAAGTTAGTGAAGATGCAGCAAAAAAAACTCCAGAAAGACTTAGATTGTAAATCCTTTGTGGGTATAGCAATCGTCTTAAAAGGCTTTTAAAAGGCCAGTATCTTTTAAAAGGACAGTCTTTTTAAAAGGACAACGTCTCTGCATAAAGCTCAAAGAGATGACTTTATATATTGTATATGATAAAACTAAAGAAAAATGGATCTTCTTCATTACTTTCACAGTAGTAGGAAGGCTGAAGATGGGGTTTTTTACCTTTTGCACTTATTTTTTAATAGAAAAAGTATGGACAGATACAAAAGTGGTAAAATATTCCTGTGAAAATAGGCAGGCCACTTGTTTAAAATACGAAAGAAGAAATAAATTTGAAAAGCACATGAACTAAGCAAATACTGGCAGTGGAACTGAAATGTAGCAGTAAAATAAAATTTAAAAACCCCAAGTAGTAAACCTAAAAGTAAAACACAAAGATGAATTCAAAGGGTGAGAAAAGCAGTCCTTGCAAGAAAGAGATACTCATATCCAGAAAGCCAAGAAAACCAGGATTCATCAGAAATCAAAGTGGAATAAAGGCAAAAAATCAAAAAAAGCTTTTTGCTGTGGTTAAGAAAGAAAATAAAAGCCCATGCATTTTTGAAAGATACTGAAACTTTGATGACAGCACAAAAACTGCAGCCATTGAGAAATTTTTTTGTCAAATAAGTCTGAGAAACCACATTTCACTGTTTTTCTACAGTACACGGTAATATATAATTATTCAATGTACAGCATTCTTTCAGTTACAAAATCAAACAAACAAAAAACCCTCAGAAGAAGTTGTGAAAGTAATCAAGGAACAAAATAGACTCATATTTTTAGGTGGAACAGTTCAGATCTTTCTTCTTATTCAATTCGGTTTCATAGATTATTACTTTTTTCAGCTATTTTTTTTAAAAAGAACTTTTTCATTTGGTTAACGATAATTTAGAAACTACTTTCACCAATTTTGAGATAGGAAATTAGCTGAAATTCATTCTTCTCCATGAAGAGTTTCAATGACTCAGAAAATTCCACTAAGAGCTATTAAGTTCTTATCATCTCTCCTGCCAAACCTTAATAGCAATATTCGCACTTCGTATTAAACTATTGATTCCTCTGCATTGAAAGGCTGGTAATGACCACGATAATTATGAAGTAAGACTATCCTCGCATTTTTGTCCAAAGAAAATATGAAAATAGGGTTTCAGAGAATAACCTGGCTTCTGTACAAATCATCATTATATTTGGGTGTATTCAGAGTATTTAATTTCTGAGAGTGAAAAGAATGATGCTTTGATTGCAAGAACAGGTGAACTTTGAATTGAACATTACGAATTGTATGTATAATTTTTATTATCTTTCTCATTTGAAGATAATGGTGCTCTGACATCCAACACTCAAGAACGGAAAGTGTCTTAAATTTGTTCAGTTGGTATGACTGAAGGATATTTGTTGGAGATTTTAAATTTTTTGGGGATAGCAGGATATAGCGTACCATGTCATGGATAGAAGAACAAAGGGACCTTAACAGCTCAATTAGATGACTCTCCTGTTCTAGATTAATAACATAGATTCTGTTGCCTTGAACAGTTATGGTGAAGACCCAGTTCCGAGTGGCAATCAGTGGAAAAAAAAATGGACTGATTTTGGTCAAGAACCAACCATGGTAGATGTGTTTCTGGAACAGGAAGTTTTAACATTTTGGGGAAAGAAAAAAAGAGACTTAGAAATTAGTACTAATCTAGTTTCCCTTCAATCAGTAGGATTCCTACCCTGGTAGGGAATTTGGTGAAACATGTTCTAAATTCCAGCACAGCATACAGATCATTCCTGGGGAAAAGAAAAAACAAAACAAACAATCTTGCAATAAAACTCAGCTTCACCAAAAGCATCTCTTGTCACGCAGCTTCAATTCTTTTGCTGATTGCCAAAGTCAAATCCCATTTATGCATATTCCCTTTAATAAAACATATAGTTAAACCAGAATATACTGAACCCAAAACACAGGTATCCATCAGCCTCAATAACTTTGAGTAAGATCTGTACACAATGAGTTCTCCATTTGCTATTTAACAGCATTTCCAGTAGAATAAAGGGTTGTTGTTTGCTTCTTTCTTTCCTTTTCAGAAAAATAAACAATAATTTTATGAAGAGAAGACATATAAAAGAAAGACAATCATAACAATAGGTTAAAGGTTTTGTTGCTGACCAAAAAGTTCACAATTATGGGATGTAGTAAACAGAATCTCAGGTACTAAATTGTCTTATATATTATTTCTGATGGAAATATTTTATGCATTTTGTTACTCTATGAATATTTTTATGCAATTTTTTTCTCTTTGATAATGGCTTTTAGAATATTTTGTAAATATTGTTTCAATAATATTTGGCTTCATGAAAACCCTGAGAGATGAAAATGTGTACAAAACATTAACTTACCTTATGCTTAAGAAAAGACCAGAAGGTCCTTTGCAAAAGCCACTAGGATTTTTTAGATTAGAGAAAGATTATAGAGGTTGCTCATTATGAATCCCCTGCATTTCAAGAGCAAAATACTTATTCAGCATTTCAACAAACAAAAATATTTATGCAAATTTTCTGCTAATACCAATTCATAATCTTATAATTATCCGAAACTCACTGTTTCTCTTACAAGAAAAATAACAATCAGCATTGGACATACTGCCAAAGAAGGAAAGGAACATATAAACATACTAACTGTGTGTCAAATAGATCAGAAGAGTGCTAATTAAAGTGAGGAGTACTTACAAACCACTTTTATTATCAAATATTTTAGTTTATTTTATTATCAAAAAAGAGGCTGAAGTTATTAAGCAGCATTATGGGTCTGAATTTCTGGTGGGGAACAGAGAAGAACAGGAAAATCCCCATGATAAGGTGAAAAAATTGAGTGAAGCAGTTAGAACACTGACATTTCACATCGAATGCGTCCATAAAACTGATATTGTCTTTCTTTTGTAGCAAAGCTGTCAGCATTTGAAATAATAAATATTTAAATATCATTTGAGATGTCTGAAATGCCTATTGGGAGTTACAGAGTGCTATAGATTTCATTAATGGTCATTGAGCTATTGTGGAGATTGAGCTATTCTGTGACTTTTTTATAAATAACACTACAAGAAGGTCATTGAGGGGCTGGAGTGAATCCAGAGAAGGGCAACAGAGCTGGGGAAGGGTCTGGAGCACAAGTCTGATGAGGAGGAGCTGAGGGAGCTGAGGGTGTTTGATCTGGAGAAAAGGATGCTCAGAGGCGATCTCGTCACTCTCTAAAACTCCCTGACTGGAGGGTGTAGCCAGGTGAGGGTTGGGATCTTCTCCCAAGTAGCAAGGGATAGGTCAGGGAAAAATGGCCTCAAGTTGCACCAGAGGAGATTTAGATTGGAGAGCAGGAAAAATTTTTTCACTGAAAGGGCTGTCAAGCCCTGGAACAGGCTGCCCAGAGAATGGTGTAGTCATCATTCCTGGAGGTATTTAAAAGACATGCAGATGTGGCACTTGGGGACATGCTTTAGTGGTGGCCTTGGCAGTGCTGGGGGAATGGTTACCCTTGATGGTCTTAAGGGTCTTTTCCAATCTAAATTATTCTATGGTAAGAAACAGGACTGGATCATCTTCTTTATCTATGTATCTGTATATCTATAGCTCGCTAAGATGTCAAAGAAATTTAAGAGAGAGAAAGATGGAAGCAATGATGATCAGAGCAGAATTCCGAGAAAAATACGGAGTTTGACATGGTATAGAAATTCCTGGTGCCAGAGTTTGTAAATCATACAGCAAAACCAGAACCCACCACAGCACAAGAAAGACATTCCAGACAATGGCAGCACAAACACAGACAAGAAATTGTCAGTAAATATGGACAGAGTTTGCTTTAGCAGTGCCCCAGTGGAGATTTTACCTCAAGCAGCAGTTTCACAGCAGCAGTTTCTGGATTTAATAACCCAGGGACAGAAGGAAGGATATTAACCTTTCCTCAGCAACAAAAGCTGGACTAAAAGAATGTGTAGGTGCAACTTATTTGTAGGTTTAACTTTTGGTTGTTTTGGTTTAGGGTTTTTTTCTGATATATACTATCAATATCTAGTGCCCAAAGCAAAAAGATGTGAGTTCTAGTACTCTATTTCAAATTATCAACATAGATGCTTTGATATTTTTCTAATATTTTAGGTCTAAAAATCGTGTTCATTCTTTTCTACCCCCAAAACAGTGCAACAAACCCCTACAGATAGTTATTACACCCTATTTCACAGAACCCCAAAAGCTGATTTACAGTCTCTTAACTGGACAGTATCAAATCATAACCGACAGCAACACAGCAGAGTTCCAGAACTCCTTCAGACACAGCTGGTTAGTGTAAAGTGTTAAGATGGTCTTGACAAAAATGCACAACATGATACAAACTTTTCATTTTAATTGTGAACTACCCTGAAATATTGCTAATAAATAAATCCAGATATAAATAGCTGAAATTAAAATAAACATGCTTCGTGTTGTTCACAGGTTTACATGCAATGTGGATAAAATCAAAGAGAATTTTTCTCATCAAGGACAGGATAGTAGAAAGTACAGCTAACAACATCAGTCATAAATTCCAGTTCTTTACATTCCAGTTTGCTTGGCTACATACTCTTCAACACTGTGTGTATATAAAAGTCAACACCATGGTGGCTACTTGAAATTTTTAACCAATGAGTCCTTCATAGCTTGTGCACATTTTTTAGAAGTGGAAAAATACAGTACAGCAATTACTTTTATAAAGCACCAACCTGGTTTGTAACGGAGCAGAACTGACTAACACGGATCCAGATTTCATTTTGGAACACACAGCAGGTCACCTCAACATTTAATTGATTCAGTTAAAGGGATCCTTGGGCTAAAGTCCTTATGACTGTATCCATACTTTTCATATTAGTTTTTCATATATACATTTGGGATTATAATTTCCTGCAGACTTCCTTATTTTTCATGACGGACTTCACCTAAATGACAATTCATTTTATACCACAAGAATGGATAAACAATACTTAGTTCATAAAATAATTATAAGGATCAAAAAAATAGTAATTTAAAAGAATAAAAGACATTATCTTAGGGTTTTTTCCTCCTATCATTCTCATTCTGTATCTGTCAGAAATTGGATTCCAGATCTAGCCTTTTGGAAGGTTGAGAGGAATCCCTAATAGTCTTGGACAAAGGTCAAAGAGGAAAGAAATGTTTTGCAAATGGCATATTCATACTGATCTCTATCAGTCAAAGTTCTATAATTGCTGTTGTCAGCTGCAGCTGAAAATGCACGTATCTGCTTCACATTTATTTTAGGTGATGACCTAAAATCTTGACAACAGAATGAAAAACTTCCCCCACACTAAAATTTCCCCCACATTAAAATCAACTCCATAACTCTAAGAACATTAGGAAATCTTTAGTCATTCGAGGAGCTATTGTATTAATATTTCAAAAATTAATATCCTGGCCAGATTAAATAATTTATTTCAAGTACTACTTGTCACTATACTAATTACTTCCTTTAAATCATGGAGAGCAAAAATAATACAGCTATAAATGTATCTGCATTACACAATACGAAGAATTTAATAAAAATCATATAAACTTTAAAAGGAAGAAGAAAATGCCTGACCTTCCATCTCAAATTTTTTGATAACGTAATTCAATTTATTATCATAAGCACAACTTGGTTTCAGTTACAGCAAGGATTTAAATACCATGTAACATCTTCAATTTAAGTATAAGACAGGAAAGAAACAGTAATTTTGCATGTACTTTCTTTTTAAATAAGTTTCTTAAAAAGTCATGAATTTAGGAGGCAGAGAAAATAGACATTGAAGTTAAAGGGATAAAGTTGAAAGCACACAGTGCCCTAGTTTTGAAGCTTGTTTATAAATCTTCACAAAATGTTGTGGTCAAAGGAAAGGCATTACTGTCTACTGCATTTTTATTTTTATTTTTAATTTCTCTGTTATCAATTTCAATCATTTGAAAATAAAAATATGATATTTCAAAAAGGTTTCAAGAAACACAAACTAGCGCATTAGTCCATAATAGATTTATCTTTTCTGTTAAAAACTAACAACCACCCACTCACAAACACTTCCTTGGAAAGTAACGGACTCCTCTTTGTCTTGAAATTAGGATACACGGATCACCCCGAAATCTTATTCAAAATCAGCTTAATTATGTGCTCATGGATAGAACATCCTGCCAGAGATTGCCTTCAAAAAGGTGTGTGAGGAGGGCAGGAAAAAATAGCAATTGAAGGCAACCTCTGGCTCATTAAAACACCCATTTCCAGCTTCTCATAGGAGTGAGGTGACATAATTTTTTGTTGAAACTGCAGCCAGTTCAAGACTCTTCTCATATACTTATGAAAAGCAGAAGTCACTACTGTGATATGTAAGCCTACTTTATGTCACAAGCAAAAAAAAAATTAAAATAAAAATATTTATCTCCGTACTGGGCAGATTTCTAATATTTACCTCAGCAAAGAAGCATTAACATTTCTGTTGTGCTTTGATTAACAATTTAACTTTACTGTCTGTGATTAAACTATATTTTCTGCTTTGCAAGGGGTGTCTGCTGGTACTTAACCAAGTATTTTCAAATTGCTTGGTGATTTTTGTATGAGAAGTGCAATTTTTGAGTAATGCAATTAAGTGATAACATTAGATTTATCCCTGTTCTCACCTCCAGAAAAAAAAAAGTCTGAAAATGCCATTTTTTTTGTCTTTCATCATGATTTTCAGAGGTAAAGTTTTCAGGATTGTGAGTATCAGGTAAACATACAGGAACTGCACTAGAGAACACAAAAGCAATGTATGTTTTCAGTTGCTGTCTATTAAAATAGGGTTTATTTGGCTCCAAATACATACCTGTATCCATACAGTATTTTTGCCTCAGTATTCACTACAAAGTATCTCTACAGCATTTTCTTCCATGTTCATTAAATGATTATTGTTTATTATTTATGTGTGTAGCAAATGAATGGAAAAGGTAGCACTCTAAGCTTTCTATACTCTACAGTTAACAGACATGATAGGCCTATCCTTACAATTTTGCCATACAAAAAGTGTTTAAACTCTGAATTTATCTTAGGAAAGACAAATTTACAATGTATTAAATAATAAATAGCATTTTTAATTCCTCAATATTCAACTTTGTTCCAAATTTTAGTCTCATTTCACTCTATTTTCCATAGATTATGTGGACAGATTATTTTCCAGTGTTATTTGCAAATGTAAAAATTCTTCAAGTTAGAGTATATTCATATACAGAAGCAAAATTAAAATCAGCTTGGATATCAGTCCTAAAAAGCCAAGAATTTTTATCAAGGAACTTATGGAGAAAAGAAAGCAGTAACAACTTTGTAGCTTCATTTCAAGATAACAAATGCAGAAGATTGATAAAACAGTACTTTCCCATTTTATCTGCACAAAATTAAGCTGCATGAATCCAAAGAAGCCAAGTAATATAAACAGCAACTGTAAAAACCAAACAAGCACAATGGATGTACAATCAATGAAGTAAACTGCTATAAAACCTAAGGCCTTATAACTAAAAAAAAGAACTTTTATTCCCCAAAGTACTCAGAAGTGATCACCTGCAGGAATAGTGTATCTCATCTCGCATTTGATCTCGTGTATCTTTAGGCTGAGGGCCATGTCAAATATCAGTGTTTTCGAATTTTATTCAAAATATGATTAATTATATTTAAAAATGCTTCGTTTTATCAGTTTGCGTATTATCTCCTTTTATGACTTCTTTGACAAGCGTCTCTATAACTAAGAATGCTGACATTTGCAGGATAAGTATTAATCAGAAAACTTTGAGCAACCTGTATCTCACAGAAATTTTGTATTAGGATAAATAGGCTAAAGGGAAAAGAGTTTTGCTGCGCAGTCTTGCTGTGAAGAGTCATTTCACACCTATGAACATCTGAAAGGTATCAGCAGAAGAAGATATTGGACCATTTAAAGAACACAGAGGCCAATCTCTCTCTCCACTGCTGCTGCCACGGCCCCGAAAACCCCACCAGGGTTTAGAACAGGCTTATTTGGGCAATTGGCAGCAGGATGTGGTGTTTCTCACTTCAGCTCATTGCTTCCCAAGGCACTCAAGTTATTGCAACATAAAATTCACGTTCCACAAAACGTAAGAACTTTTCTGGTAGCTCACATGTACAGGCTTGATAGATTGTCTCCTGCTTCAAGTGGGCTGCAGCTTACACCTTGTATTTCTGTCAGCAGCAGAGTAAGGAAAAGCTGAATACTACAGCAGGATTTTTTTCACGCAGAGCAGAGTGAGAGACTCTTGTACCACCACTTTCTGTGCTGCTGCTTTTCCAGGAAAGTGTGCCTGGGTTTGACTTTCCCCAAACACTGAATTTAATCAAATTTTTTTTTTGAGAAACGGGCAGAGAAGGAAAGGAAGCAAGACTTACAAAACAAAAGCAAGAAAAGAGAAATAACTTCTAAATACCTTTTCTTTCCTCAATTCCTTTCCTTTGTTTTTGTTAATAAGTGGTTTAATTAAACTTTCACTTTGTTCTCTGCACAGCCATTTTGTTCCTAGGACTCTTTTAGAATTAAGATTTACTTTGGAGAAGAGGCTAATGAGGCTGGCAGAAATATTGTAATTCTGTGTGGAAATGAGAGAAGACGTTGCTTCCACCACTGAACAGACTAAATTCCAATACTTGTTTACACAATCACTTTCATTACTCATTGGAGAAATTTGATCCCATATGTCCATATGAACAAACCTCATCTTCTTGGACATGGAGAAATTCAGTACACCTCAAAGAGTAGCTATCAGGTTCATCCATCCCCTGTTGAATTAAAGTGCTCAGAGACAAGAACGAAGTGTTAATATAGGGAAGAAAGAGCTTTAGGACAAGGTTTTGATAGGAAGAAGGAGGAAAGGAAGAAACCTGTCCCTGTAATATTATTTTGGGCAGAAATAAATAAAAGCATTCAGGGTATTGAAATATGTCAAAAATGTAGGTCCAGACTTGGCAAATATCACTATCCCAGAAGGCCAACAAAGCAAGTAATTAGCTTGAAATCAGCCAGGACTTAGGCAGAGTCTTTAAAGTAAAAGATGTACTTAATTTTCTTATTCCATTCATAAACTGTGATCATATTTTTTCAGTTTTCCTGCTCTATAAGAGGTGACACTACAGAACCGCGGACATCTCCTGACGTGTGAGATTATCCCCACTGATTCATGTGAGCTACAGCAAAGATGGTTTTTTTGATGCTAATATCCTTAATATATTCTGAAAAGCGGTAGTTTTAGGCTTCATTTTTTATCATTTCACCATTTTCAACCTAAGATGTTGTTTCATAGATTTCATCTTTGAACACAAAAATCGATCATCTATGTGGTATGTTAAAGGTTACATGCTGCTCCTTAGGTCAGTACAATTCTGACAACAATTAAATAATAGTAATGTTGGCTTTTTCATTGCCTGTTATTTTTACTAAGTAGCATATTCAGAGGGCATTTATTACATTTAAATTCATTGACTCAAAATACTCTCTAGAGACTGAGTTTTAAAATAATATGCATATTTCCCATGCACAATTGTAAAGAAACACTGCCCTCTTCTGTCAAACAAGGATGAATGTCCACAGATACTTGCTTTAATTTGGAAAACCAAACTGGATTAGAACAGATTAAAAATGCTATTTTTTATAGAAATAAGACTATGTGGTATGTTCAAATAACATGTTTGAAAATGTTCATTACCTTTTTTTTTTGTTCTTTCTATTCAATCAGTAAAATTTCTCTTTTCCCCAGTTCAAAAAGACACTTCATAACCCCTAAAAAAATGGAGATCTATTTGAATAGTTTTGTTTCATAAACAAGCACATCTAATTCTACAGCTGCTTTCTTGTGTGAGTAGATCTGCTTACAACAGAAATTTCACAAATCCAAGTTCTAATTTTTCCTTCTTTAGAGATTTATGTACTGTGATCTCTGATTATTATTGTCGTGTTATTTTGGCACCTTTATCAATTCACCTATGTTTTCTAATATTTTCTTTCTTCAGAGCAGAAGAAGAGTACTTAATATCTTGTGCAAACCTATAGTTTTACCAGCATTCGAAAATGGAACAATATTAATTTTTCAATAAAAAGCAATATTTAATTTTTAAAGCAGTACCCTTCACCCAGACTACCTTGAATATTCACTGTCTGAAGTGTGCTTCTGACATCAAAACAGGAAACCTACTCTATGAGCCTATTAGCTCATTTCACTAACACAATTATCGTCAAAGCGATCAACACACGGAGTAAAAAAATCCTCACTGCTTTTGCCGAAGAAAATAAATTTTAAAAAATAGCTTTACACATAAAATTCTGCACCTAAGTTACCTCTTAAAAAATACGTGAAAGACAACACAATAAGGAAAAAACAAGTGAGGTTTCACAAGCATTTATAAACTACAATCGAAACCATTTTAAGGTATTTTTGACTTATAATGTTTTCCTCCAAAGGAATTTTGCCACATTATTGATTTAAGATATTTTTGATGGCATTTGTATCCCATTCCTCCAAAGACTTTGAATTTAACTTTACTTAGTAAAACCTTTGAGACATACCTCTTTGGTTTAAGCTATTCTAACAAACCTCATTGCTCCAAAAGAGTTATTTTCCATGAACTGGGCCTTTCTGCAGATGTGCACAAATATTGCCAACTTCAGGATCAAATTTTTAAAGTTTAAATAAAACATTGAGACCAACACCAAGTTCTCTGCCAAAATATTTAAAGGTTATATAAAGGCATCATAATTAAAATTTCAAAATAAAACCCCCACATTAGATCATCTTTTCACTAATGGTTAATATTCATACTGTAATAATGAATTTGAACTTCTTTTTAAACAATGATAAGCAAATGACATTAAGTGAATGTCCATTTAAGTACATAGCTTCAAACTGGTCTAATATGAACCCAGAGAAAATCAATTTCAAATGTGTTTGGCTTTTAGTCTCATATTTACTTCCAGAAGTTTTCAGGAAAGTAATTTCAACCTACCTAAAGTATATGAAAAAATTGACAGAATTTTCCTCCTATATTTTTGTCTCCGTATAACAGTAAAAAGCTCTATCTTTTGGTCACCTCCAAGCCCTCTGCAAATTGTAGATTACAGACTCTCAGAGAACTGTACAGACAATAAATATAGGACAAAGGGTGTCTCATTTTTCTGGTCTTTCCCTTGCTGTTCTCAGCTGGTAGTGGGACTGTATTTTATCTCTTGTAGCTTCACACTGGCATTCAGTGCTGGATCTAAACATTCCTTCCCTCCCACTGCATCATAGGATTATAGTGTTACAGAGCATCATAAAGCTTTGGAAAATAATGCTGAAAATAATTGCATGTAATGTTTCAAGGTTTCTGAAGTGGAGAACCAGGAGTATTCCAACCAATATTCCTGGGGAACAAGTGCCATCTTTCACACAGTGCATGTCACTACTTTTAAGCTTTAAAAAATTCTAGAATGGTAATTTTATGAAAAGCTATTCTTTTAAACATACTCCTTGAGGAATATATCTGGACCCAGAAGAAACAGGGGAGAAAAACAAAAAAATAAAGACTGGGAAGTCATTTCAGAGAAAGGACAAATATACATATTTTGACAATGCAAATTTTTTTAGACAAACCTTTATGAATAAAGAATGTGGAATTGTAATACTAGCTAATAATACGTAATAAAAGAAATGGATTTGAAACAACCAGAAGAAATATGTATACGGTCAGAGAAATAGGGAAAACTAATATTGAAACAGTGAGACAAGACAGCTGCAAGTAATTTCATAAAGCCTTAGACTCCAAGATGAAAAATTATTTAGATATTTGAGAGGTTAGAGAGCTATAACGCTGTCAATAGATAGTTGGGGATTTTTAAAAAAAACAACACCCAAACCAAACCAAAACAACCCGAGTTATGCTTCCAGGTTAAAAAAGCAAGCAAACAAGTATGTGTCCAGCTTCCATTATCTAACCAAATCCAATCCATTGTAGGAAAGGCCAACAGGGTAAAAAAAGTGCATGGAAGTTAGGCAAAAATAAAAAAAAAAAAAAAAAACAGAACAAGAGATCATGCCCTTGTCAGATTTAATAAAATGCCTGCTACGACTTTCAGTAAAGGCGCTCCCAGTGTGATAAGATTTGAGGTGTGATTGAAGTTTTTGCTGTTTGCCGGCTCTTAAATGTCAGACTAAGGCAACAGAGAGGCCCACTTCTGACAAATAGGCAAACTGGAAGGTGGCAGTTAGGCAGACAATGTAACAAGGAAGAGTTCGCAATTGCAGTCCTTTCTCATCAATTACAAGCCTTTATAAAGCACAACATTCAGCACAACAGCAGAGCACAAATGTAAAGTCTCATTTAAAGTCTCATAATAGGTCTCATTAAATTATTACATCACAAAGATCATCCTTTTAGTACTTATTAAATATTGACTTGCAAAATGAATTGAAATATTCATGTAAGTTTTCTTAATAACTTGAAGATATTGATACTGATAATCTCTTAAAATTATGGATGATTTTCAACTACATTTTTTTTTTCTAGATTGCCACAGGACTGCATATTTTTTTCCTCCATTAGAATTTCTAATCCAGAACTACATTATGGCAAATGCATACAGCATTTTGCTCAGAAAGGCTCCTAACCATTGAGAGTAACTAGAATACCAACAGTAAGTCATTTCTTGGTCAATAAAATGTTAAAAAAGTTATTAAAATAGTTCTTGGTCTGAAGGTTGTACATAGAATTTAATAAGTTTAATATGTCCATTTATCCTGATTTGATCAGTGTATGTTTCTGTTGCTTAAATGGTTAAAGAGGTTTTTTCTATTTCATTTTCTACTTAAAACTTGCCATAGTTTAAAAGACAGATGTCTGCCGAAGAAGGTGGGAAATCTCCCTTGGAACGGAAAATGTGAGCCCCTTCCCTCCAAATTATTATAACTTTGAAATTACAGGGCTTTCAGGCAAAGATATGGGAAAAGGAATAACAGTTCCTTACTTTTATATATATATATATAACAAGACAAACAAACAACAACAAACAAAAACCAGAGACCCAACCCCAGCCTCTCTCGGCCTCAGGCCCTTTCCCCTTCGGTGCAGTTCCGCTCACCGCCGGCAGGGGCACTGTTGGCTCCCGGCCGGGCAGGGCGGGTGCGATAGTTCCCCCGCGGCTGCAGGGGGCGCTGTGGCGCGGGCTCGGCCGTCTGTCCATGGGGTAATGGCGGGTGAGCCTGAGGGGGAGAAAGAAAAAGAGCTTCCTGTACAAACTCACGGGGGGCAGCTGATCCTGGCGCCCCTCTGGATGGCAAAATGGGCTGTAGCAGCAACCTCGGAGCGGTGGCTGGAATGGCAGTGGCGGGCAAACCGAGGGTGACAAACAAAATGTAGCAAAAACTCCGCAGCCATAGCAGGAGCTGCGGGATGACCTGGCGGGCCCGGGGTGCTGGGTTAAAGTGGAGCATAAAACTCGATGCAGTGTCAGAAAAACAGTGGGGCTGGACAGCGGCAGCCAGGCTCATGCAAACAGCCAGGACATGCTCCCTCGGAACAGGGGGAGAGGATTGGGGTCCTGAGTTTTCCCTTGCGGCACCCGAGTAGATGGTGAGAGTCCTCTCCAGTGAGATCTGGTGTTCGATAAGGTCCCAGTTCAACAGCTGCTATTGTGAGCAAAGCCTCACTCACGGCATAAGCAGTAAAAAATGGAATTCCATGGTGGCAGCAAATTCTTCCCACAGCAACTGCAGACCGGCCGTCTCCCCTCTGATCCCATCTGAGAGCAAGAGAGAGCAAGGAGTTGACCCCAGCCCCTCAGCCCCTGACCAAAATCTTGTGGTATCTCTGCCCTTCCCAGGAGTAAGACTCCCAGCTTAGAGCCAGCTGCACTCTTCCCCCTCCTCCTCCCCCCTCTAACCTCTTTTACTTATTGGTTGTTCCCATCTCTTAGGCAACAAATGGGACAAAATTCCCTGAGAGAAAGAAAAGGAAAAAAATAATAAAGGAAAAATCCTAACCTCGAACATAACTCTTCAAAGTTATTGATTATCAATATTTTCTCAGAAAAAAACAGGTAAAATTCTGTATAGATTACATCAAATGTGATCAAAGTATTCATCATTAAATAACTTGCGTATCCTATTCAGACTAGTTATACAGGATTGGACAGATAATACTGAATCTTCTTAAAGAAATTGTTTTTATTTCAGAGCATTTCCTTGATTTTGCTGTTTTACTTCACTCTCTCTTCCCACCACTGGGACTTTCAAAATGAATTTTTAACTTATAGCATAGCTAAAGAGAATGGAACATATGTGTTTCTGGATTTTTTGTTCAGACAAAATAAAAGTAATTCTTGTTTTCTTCACAGTGTGCTGAGAGCCTGTGGTATACAACCCTTACCCTCAAGGAAAGGTGATGAAAAAGTTAATGAGAATAATTACAAAAAGTAAGCAGTGCATGCACTGTAAATACATATGCAAAATATGTATATCTTCCATAAGATAAAAGCAATTATCACTCATAATCAATAGTTACAATTTTCGACTTAAAAATCTAAATTTCAACCTTCCATTGAGATGGAAAGGTAGGAGGAAAGTATGTTTTTGATTAGACTGTTTTAAGTAAGTTGTTGCAATTTTTTTAATCTATACTGCATATATTACAATTAACTTTATGGCTTTTAGAAGCAGAGACAATCTGAATATGGCATCTTACAATACACAGTTAATCAATAGGAAATGTTTTTTGCAACATTTGCTTGCTTACAATGTGTTTTTGTAATAGTTCCACAGAGTGAAAAATAACCAGACAGGCTCACAGAGACAAAATGTCGGGTTTGGGATCTGCTTTGTTTGTTACTCAAGTACCTTTAAAGAATGCATGACCAGTGCTCTATGAGATTAGAGTATTGCCTATGCTGAGGCTTGCTAGAGTGAGGCCTAAATTTTAATCTGAAATGTTCCTGACCAAGAGCTTTAACTTGAAATGTTAGCTGAACGGTCACAGCCAAACTCAATGCTTATTAAATACTTTCTAAGTATTTTCTATGGAAAAACGTCATAACTTCATAAGTCTGTCCCTATCTTTGATGATTAGGTCTTTTCTCCTCAGAAAACTTGTACAGCTCCCCATAGGATACTGGACCACAGGAGCAGGTCAGTGTCCTTCAGGCTCCCATCTGGAACTGGGCACTTCCTGGTGACCCTCATGCAGTAAAAATTTTCTGGACTAAAATTTTATAGGTAAATACGCACTTAGGGAATAAGTAGAGCCTCTTTCCTCTTCTTGTGCTGTGAAGGGGTGGCTGAAAAGCTTTCTGCTGTATTCAAAGCATTTTCTTGTCAAAGATGATGAATGATGCTAAAAAGAAAAAAGTGAGACTTGCCTTAGGTATGACTGTGTCCTCTAGTTCCCTTGTCAAGGGGGCTTTATTCTCATCAAGATGCCTTTTAGACTATCATAATTAAGTTTAAGAGAAATTTGTATGCATAAGTTGAAAATATTAATTCAAATTAACTTCTAGAGGCACCACGGTGCGATCAACAGGGTATGAGATTGGGACACAGGGACCAGTTCAGTTCTGGCTTTGCTATTGGCCTGATGGGTAACCTTGAGCAAGACACTTCGGGTTTTTGTATTCCTGTTAATCTTTTAATCTATTTATACTGTGGATTTGAGGAGGACATTGTCCCTTGTTGTGTGTCTGTAGGGCGTTTAGCGCAGTAGGACCTGCTGTAATCTGCTCCTGATGTAATTCATAAAACTAAACAGCTAATACAAAAAGCAAATAGGTCTAAGAGACCGTACAGAGTTTCACAACTGCTAAGGACAGAACCAGACCCAAAGGATTATCGGGTTTTATTACGCCATGAGATTCAAACCATAGGCAAAGTTAAACCCATCTGCAAATTAATTTACAAACATGCAGTCTTCCAATGACCATACTATTAGGAAAATAAAAAATAAAATCATAGAAAGCAGTGTGATGCCTGTCCACTCCCCTTTTATGTTCTGATCCAACAAACCAAGAGATTTGCTCTTCCTCGTGGCTCAGCCATCAACCTTGCAAAATAAAAGTGGAACCTGAAGATCAATTTAGATTCCTTGTGTTTAAAAGAGGATCGATACAGTTAACGACTGCATTTTCAGCACACTCGCATGCAGTCTACCACTGGCAATCATGCAAGAGCTAGAAAATAAATTGGGGATCCTACCACAACAGCCCTGTGCTGCTGATAGAGAGGACCCAGTTATTCCTTTGCATGCACTCACTGCATCTCTGCAAGGGTACGCAAGGAAAGCTGTTGGCCCACATGACAGAAATATATTGACAGTGACAGGCTGCCAATTTTTATATATAGGCAAGTCACTTTCCTCACATATCCACAGATAAAATTAGTATGCTCAACACCATATAGCACAGGATGAATGTCAATGATTGCAGAGAAGTCCCACAGGTTAGGCTTGCTTCAAGTGGAAAGCACACAAATCGTTCCCAACATATCTTCAGAGTCTGACTGCCTAATTGCAAGTATGAAGCAACACTATGGAACAGAGCAGACAAGAAAATTATATGTAAAACTATATCAATGTGTTTATTAACAACAGATTTTCCATGTTGATATTTTTTCATCAGGGTACTGAAATGCTGCCAATTTGTTCAATGCTGCAGTCTTCTCTGAAATATCTGTTCTTGCCCAAGGCAAGTAATATTTCCACTCAATTTGTAACAAAACCAAAGATGAGCTTATCTGAATAAACTGAATGGCCCTGCTAAAAGAAAAAGAACTTACTCAAAAATAAAATAACAAAAAGGATAAGAATTAACATATTCCAGGAGTACAAAATCCATTTGAGGAAATCTCAGTTTTAAATTGTAACAAACCAAATGTTTCATATATATTCTTTGTGAACAGCAGCCATAAATTCACAAATTAAATGGGTTGGACCCTGACACTGTTTATTAAAAATAAAGGGTGGGTTTTCTTAATGCAGAGGAAGTTGGAGGTCTATTTAATGATAAAGAATATATTTCTCATACTCTTGTGAGTGTCTTCTTAGGAATAAAGTTTTTTTTTTACTTTCTAGGGACAGTCATATGAAAATAGTACTCAAATAGGCGGTATCTGCATACTACAACAACATCCACCAGCTCAGTTTTGCTTTGTGTAAGTCTGATGCCCTGACTGCTTACTTGGGTGAATCAAGTTTTGTGAAAAGGGGAGAGGCAAGGAATTAAAATTGATCAACAACATAACAGAGAGAAATACTTTGAAATACTTTGAAACACTAAGTGTAAAGACAAACTACTATTTTTCTGAGAATCTGTAGGACTATCCCGTTGTCCTTGATTCTCTCAGAGTTTGTTCCTTTCATCACAGTAAGAGTTCTAATTTAGCTTTCCTAAGATTCAAATATTTCATTTTATTTTCGGGGGCCACTTTGATTTTTGTGATGGATGAGTAAAACTCAATAGATGGCTACCTTGTTTCATATGATGCAATAAACTTTTTTCCATATTTGAGTATTTTATTTGAATTTTTATTAATTTCTCTGCTTTGACTATTCTCTTTTCCAACTGCCACTGTGCAGATAACTCTAAAGGTACAGGAAAACGAAACTAAATTGTATGAGTACCTATGTCCAATAATATTCACCACTTTATTACCCACCTCTTAAAGCCTATTAGATGGCTCAGCATAAAATCTTAAGTTATGTCACATTTTCTCTCTAGTTGGACATAGAATACCCATAGAATGGTTAAGGTTGAAAGGGATGTCAGGAGATTGTGTGGTCAAACACTCTGGTCAAGCAGGGCCACCCGGTGCTTAAAGGTTACCAAGAAGACATTCAGACAGCTTTTGAATATCTCCAATGAGACTTCACAGCCTCTTTGGGCAACCTGTGTCAGATCTCAGTCACTCACACAGTAAAAAAAGTGTTTTCCCGCTTCCATTTGTGCCCATTGCCTCTTGTCCTGTCACTGGGCACCACTGAGAAGAGCGTGTCTCTGTCCTCTTTGCACTGTCCCTTCAGATATTTATACATATTGACAAGACATCCCGACCCAGCATTCCCTTCTCTAGGCTAAGGAGATCCAGGTCTCTCAGCCTTTCCTCATAGGAGAGATGTTTGAGTCCCTTAATCATCTCTGTAGCCCTTCACTGGACTCTTTCCAGTATATCCATGTCTCCCTTGTATTGGAGAGTCCAGAACTGGGCACAGCACTCCAGGTGTGGCCTCACCAGGGCTGAGCAGAGGGGAACGATTCCCTCCCTGCCCTGCAGGCAGCACAACTCTTTGTGCAGCCCAGGACACCACTGGCCCTCTCTGGACATTATGGCTCTTTTTCACCAGGAATTCCATCTCCTTTTCTGCAAAGCCACTTTTCAGTCAGTTGGCCCCAGCATATACCTGGAACTGTTCTTTGTTGTAGAGGAAACTAAGCACATTAAGGCTTTTGTCATACATGGAATTAGTGCTCTGAATTTCTAATATATCTGATCTTAAACCGGGTAAGTTCTCCCTTTTAAATGTAGCAAAATTACAGAATCCCAGGATATACTGAGTTGGAAGGGACCCTCAAGGATCATCGAGTCCACCTCCTGGCCCTGCACAGCACCATGTCCAGGAATCTCCCCACGTGCCTGAGAGCATTGTCCAAAAACTTCTTGAACTCCATCAGGCTGGTGCTGTGACCACTGCCCTGGGGAGCCTGTTCCAGTGCCCATCCACCCTCTGGGTGAAGAATGTTTTTCTATTATCTAACCTAAACCTCAAATTTTCATTAATAGTATAAAAAAACTTTGCTGGTATCCACCTGGTGACAAATATGAGCGAACTTTGACAGCCAGAAGTAGAAAACCTCATAGTAATCAAACCTCTATGAGATCCAAAGTGTCATTTTTTCCAGGACAGAAAAATTATTATCTTCACTGTGTTGGATATTTTGGGGTTGACATCTATTAGAGTTTTAAAATCCTTTTAGGGTTTTCTAAAATGAACACCTAATATTCTGTTATTGCCACTAGACAACAGATTCTAAGTGGTTTTTTTACACAGCTATAATTGTTTGAAATGGTAAGTTTCTTTATTTCTTTCCTCTGGAGTTTCACGTTTATTCACAGACAGCTTCTTTCAGCTTCCCCATCGTCATGACAGCAATACGTAGTCACTTAATAAAGACAAGATTTGTTTTTTTAGCCAAACGAATTATTTGTTACTGGTGGAAACTCTTCCCTAAAGGAACAAAAATTAAATACAGTTTTTACTTGTTTGCATGGCTACTTTTCTGATTTTATCCACTCTTGAACAGTAACTGAAGGAATAAATGCTATTCTGCTAAACTTTCTCAAGTAATCCTCCTTTCTCATTGCAGGTATCTTGCAAGTTAAGACTGGGATATGTTTTATAAGTTTTATTTTAAATAGTTTTGGACCCAAAAGCTCTGCTTTATGTAAGTTTTATGTGCATAAACAATGTATATTTACTGGAAAACCTTATAGGAAGAGTATTAAGACATATTTTTCAACGAGGAAACAACAAGATCACCTCCATGTAGAAGCACTACAACAGATTCTGTATTTCTATGCTCTAATTTCATTAAATATAAGTACATTAAGGTGTGGCAGAAATCCTTTTGGTTGAAATTCTGATCTTATTAGAGTTTACAATTTTTTTCTCTGTGAAGCTCAGATTTCATGCATTGACTGCATGGACTTTATTTATTACAGTAGATTTATGCATATACAAAATACTTTGAAGATCAGGCCATTAAGCAAGGATATACCACAACCCATTCAATTATTCAAGCCAGAAATTTATTCTGGTGCAATACTCTCAGATTGTTTCTATTTTACTTCAGGTAATTCAACTCATGCAGGATCAGTATGCAACTGAAAGGGAAAAAACTCTCTGTTTAAACTTCAGTGATTCCAGATGTTCTAAGAACACGGAGCACAAACAGTTTGAGGTATTAGGAGTGTTATTATTGTGTAGCGTGTGAGCAGAACCCTAAGAAAAAAGTCACAAAAAAAGAATATTCATGGTAAAAAAATATTTGATTATTCATACAAAATTTTATATTTTTGAACTCAGGCTGGAATTTGAATTGAAAGCATTACAATAACACTATAAGTACTGTACTTCCTGATAAGTAAATAATGAGTACATCTTCAAATAAAAACAAACAAAAAAATTTTTAAAAAGCTTATGATAATAAAACAATTTTGCAAACCCAAAAAGATTCCAAAAAGTCATGGGTAAACTTCAGACCAGCATCTGAGCAGTTGGGTGCCTATGCACTCTAAGTAGTTGATCTTTTGCCTGTCATTTGTTTATTTCATCTTCCCCCACCATGGGAAACAGCAAGATGCCTATAAAAATTTCCATCAGCAGCACTGAAGTCATTCCCTTCCCCACCTGCCTCATGATTTCTCTGATTCAATAGCCATGGAAAGTTCCATAAGATCATTAAACCCCTGCAGTTCGTAGCATCCTTCAAATGCCATAGAAACCAAGATTCTATGGACCAGTAAAATAGTTAACCCTTATCCTCAACTTCTCTTCTAGTCATGTCTTGCTTTTGACATCGATGGAATGATGGAAAATATTTTTCCTGCCCAAAATCACCTTTTTGTACCTGTCACTGAAAGTTTTGTGAAGCCATCCATTGCCATCAGCTCATGGCAGAGAAAGGGAACCGACTCAAATAATGTGATTTGGGTCATGGAACATCTGCAAAATGGTCACATTATTCCCACTTCATGTTCAGAATTACGGCTGCTTAATTTTCTAACAAGAAATGGCAGGGAGTATTATTTGGTTGTTTTTACTACTATTGCCTGTTTTGTGGAGACTGTATAAACTTCAAACTGAAGAACTATGCTGTAAAATAGCAAGCCCAGTTCTTTTTATAAGCAGACCTGTGAAGAAGAACTTTGTTCGGACTAAACTAGATGGAGAATAATTCCAGTTGTATGGGAACAACTTTTAACACCTAAAACTGTACAACTTCTTCCCACCATCTCTGATCACTTCCCATCACTCCTCTTATAAGGAGAATATTGTAGAGTTAATGTGAAATATTTTGCAAGGCATTTAGATCCGGAAATTCTCTAGAACAGAATCCTATTTGACCTTATCTGATGGTCAGTACATTGGTAGAAGGATTTTTTCAGCATATATGAAACCATCAAAATTTTCTGATAATAGATTGCAAGCACTTTGTCAAATAGAAGAAAAAATGCTCAAGGCTGACTGGCTGTTAAGAGCACCTGAGATACTGACGTGTCTTCAGAGGACAAAATGCAGAGCTAAGTATTAAAATCAGTAGGAAGAACCAACCCAAAGTGAACCAAAAAACCTCACAAAGACTGTGTAACAGTCTGATGTAAAAGTTGCTTATAAAAATAGGTAATCCTGTGAAACCAGCTGCCAAATTGGAAAAACAAATTTATGTAAAAGAAAATTAATCTTTTTCATGAATTCCTAGGAGTAACAGAATATATTTAAGGCCCTCAGAATTAAAAGACTGACAGAAAAATTTCATGTTGTAGAGAAGTATCGATGTGTAAATGACCTAGTGAAAGGCAAGAGACTGTATCCTGAACTCTCTTCTTTCATTTCCATAAAGGTCTTGACATGCAGACAGATTTGCAAGACTGGTATAGTGACATGACAACATATTTCTCATTAGAGCACTTGTTCACCACTTGGCTTTTGTAAGTCTCCCAAGATGGTTTGCACAGTACACATAAGCTTTAAAGTGCTCATAATAGCCATCATTTGTATTTTACATGATACAATGATGGTAGAACAGGTTTTTTTATGCATATTAGAGATTCAGTATCATACTTGATGTCTTTAATGTTAAAAGAAATAGAGGCAAAGGCTTCTTTACTGCAGCTTGGATAACAACTTTTTATTTCAGGTACTTAAATTTGTCATCCTTATTCAAACACGCATACCAGTCTTTCTCCCAGTGGTGTAAACTTTAGTTTGAGTAGATCCAAACTACAACACAGGTCACTTTTTACATTTGAGAAGCAAAAATCTGTCTGAGTTAAACTCAAATAATACCTCAGTCCCGTTTTTCCTATTCAAAATCTATCACCATGATACTATTAAAAAGCTATACATTTCTGTGATATCACCAAATCCAGAAGTATATATCATTTTGCCAAGATCTTGGTCCTAATCCTCAAGAATCTAAACCTAACTGCAGCAGGAAAACAGATGGTGACGGCATGTATCTTACTGCATCGGCCTGCCAGTCATTTAACAGTGGATGAATTGTTAGTTACACTCTTCTGTATGTTACTCCTTGGGGCACTAAACACACATTGGGTTTTTACAAAGGGAGAAAATATACAAAAAAATCATACAAAATTTCAAAAATACCCATTACACAACACTGTCTTGGTATAGCAAAATGCTGTTTATAGGAGAGCACTTTCGACTTATTCCTTTGTTGTTCTGCAGTCTTTGTAATTCTGGTCTTTAAGCATCTTTACCTGTTCTCATACACCCACTTACTTTCTATTTTCAAAAACATAGAAGTATCCCTTGTTTGTTCTCTTTATGGTTAACAAGGAAAGTGTCAAGGAATTCTTAGTAAAGGAGATATGTAAGTTCATCTTGGTTTTCTTCCTCTCTTTCACATTATTCCTGCTGTAGGGCAGCAGTTACTGAAAGCCCTAAGTGACAGCAGCCTGAATGGTTAAAATCAAAGTTCAAGGTGGCAAAGGTCCTTGTACTGATCAATTGAAGTTAATCCACCTCATGTCCATAGTGTTCATCAAACATGCTGTAACCAGCAAATAACTTTGTTGACATTCACTCAGCAATGCATTAAGATTATTGAACTGTTAGCTTTGAAGTTCAAACAAAAGATAGCACACATCTGTCATGACCCCATTACCTCCCCATCCACTAAGAATTCCTAAACAGGCAGCTACAAAACTGCAGAATATATCAATTAATATAGAAAACAAACATTTTGTTTGAACAGAAGCCAGTTCACCAAGGACAAGATGATGATGATGATGCATGTTGCACTCCTCAGCTTCTGGCAAAAATCCCACCCCCTCCCAGCAGCTTCAAGGGCCATTTATCCTGGAGGAGAAACCCCTTCTTCCAGTGACATGATCTGACATGGGGGGCTGACAAGACCATTTACCCCCTCCAGTTTACTCAGAAGTACATCAGGCCAAGACAACCCTTCCTCTACATACACCAAGGTTTTTTCTCTGTCACTTTATGGAAGAGGTCCACCTTTTTATGTCAGAGAGGTGTTGGTGTATTAATCATCATTCTGCTCCTTTGGGTCACAGCTTTCTTGATGCCATCATGCTCTCATGCTCTCAGGCAGCCCTGTGCTGGACAGCAGGAAACGCTGCTGGTCCCCATGTCCCCAGAAGCACATCAGAAAGGGAAGCCCCCTGTCATTACAAGCACAGAGGACTTTCCTTTTGAAAGAGCCATTCCTTGGTAGTTTTCTTGCTGTGTTGTGACTGACTAACATGAATTTCTTGACACTGCCATACCCACGTGTTCTCACAGGCAGTCCTGCGATTTACTGCCCCTTCCTTTGGACCAAGAAATAGTCAAATATAAAAGTAGAATCATACCGTGAATCACAGAATTATTTGGTGGAAGGGACCTTAAAGCTCATCTCATTCCATTCCCCTGCCTTGGGCAGAGACACCTTCCACTAGACCAGCTTCCTCCAAGCTGTGTCCAACCTGGCCTTGAACACTTCCAGGGATGATGTCAGAGACTGAAACGTTATGGTTCGTGCCTTAAATATTGTTATGAAGGAGTTTTGCCCATTATGGCAAAAAACTGCATAAAGAAGCTGTGACCACAGAAGCCCACCCATCCCTGAAGATGCCTGACCGGAACTTTGGACTGTGAGTTAAGCTGCCTAAGGGAACTTGAGATAAGATAAAGGTGACACTATTGTTCAATTATCTCAGGTCTAGGGAGAAGTAAACAAGGCTAAGGGAGAAGAATACATTCACTAGAAAGCCAAACCCAGCAGCTGTCCTAAAAATCGTCCCTGGCTGGGTTTGGGGTGGGGGGAGGCCATAGCCCACGGGCTCATCTGCTGAGGGCAGGTTTGCACAGCTTCCCCCACAACCAAGGCTGGGGGAGGAGAGTTTTGAGTGTGAGATGTAACCTCTGGTCAGAGGCAGTGAACACCCATCCTCCCTTATACAAACTGGCTCAGTTGTGAAACCCCCCCACCCCAGGAAGGCCATATCCACAGGACATTCACATGAGAAGCAGCTCAGGAGGTGTCATAATCCATCAAAGACCTCTGAAGCTCCCCTCAGACCTCCTTCTGAGGCCTTGCACCAGAGCATTGCATGTGATGCTGAGTAATGCAACAGATCCAGAGTCTGTTGCAAAAGACAGTGTCAAACTTGCCCTCCCTCCAGGGGAGGCACCTGACCCAAATGTATATTAATCCATGGGACTCTGTGTTTTTTGGGGACCCTCAAAGAAGGGTCCAGAAGACCAGATGGAGAGGATCAATGGGACGTCATTGGGATCCATGGAGTGGTGATATTTTCTCTTCCCCAACTTCTTTTCTATTTCTCTTTCTCTTTCTCTCTCTCTCATTTACTGTTAAGTAAAATCCATACTATTGACTTTGGCATATGGTCTCATTTGTACCTTATCTCAGGCAGAGGCATTGCTCTAAAAATTTTAATAACCTGATCATAACAGATGGGGCAATCACAATTTCTTTGGGCAACCCATTCCAGTGCCTCAGCACCCTCACGGTAAAGAATTTCTTCCATATATCTAACCTTCATTTCCTGATAAAGAACCTGTCTCTGGCTTCCCTGTAGGCCCACTTCAGATATTGGAAGGTTGCTTCCAATATCTGCAGCCTTCTCTTCTGCGGGCTGAAGAACCCAAACTTTCTCTGCCCAGCCCCAATTTTTTTATCCTCTATATCTACACTTTATACACACACACACACACAGAGAGAGACACAGACACAGATTTGTATGAAGGACTGTACAAATATGCATAAATACATATTTTTCTCTTTTATACATAGATACATAATTTTATCTATTAACACTATATAATAGATACTTTTTACACTTTATATGATGATTAATGTATATAAGTCATATAATACATAAACCCTTTAATCAGCACTATCCTGCCTGCTGCACCTCAAGGGCAGTCATGACTTTTGAATGCGAAACTCATTTGCCTAATGTTGCAACCCTCAAGAAAGTTTCTTAGCTGTACTAATTAATGACCTTGTTTGTAAGTGTGTGGTAGCTCCATTCCCTGTGAATGGCCACAGCCTTCCCAGCACTGTCAGCACTTCTCTTACCACCCTCCCAACTCTTTGTCATAACACCACTGTCAGCCCTTTCATCACTGGCCTCCTGCTGACTACTCCTCTGCACCAGATAATAATCATGGTCTTTCAAGAGCAATGCCCCATTGCTTTTACTGATGATGTTGTCCCTTATGCAGTAGCTGTGATCTCTAAAAGCACGACGCACACGCAGCTCGTGCTCCAAAACCTGGGTCTTGCAGCTTTTGTAGCAATCAGGACAGTCTAACAGGACAGTCTGGATTTCACACTCACCAGCTTATTTTCACCATTGGCCAAAGGACAAGGAAACATATAGCACCAGCCTGTGCCAACAGGCCTAGAGGTAGCTCTAAGAACCCCTAAAAACATAAGGAAATGAAGCTCCCAGCCCTGAGCTCCCATTTAGAACAAAAGAATATTCATTCTGATGAGAAGCTATAAAGGGCTCTATACAGAGTTCTGTACAGGTCAGTTCCCACCACCTGCTGTAGGTAAACATCTTTCATCAGATAATTATACTATTAGCTTTCATGAGAGTGCAGATACACTAATCAAAACCCAAACCTGAGCAGCGCTCAACTGCTCTACAGGATTATAGAAAAACAATGGACTTTCTGAATATTTCCAATAGTCTTCCTGAATATTTCCAATAATCATTAAAAGATCTTGAGGTCTTCAAACAAACAAAACCCTCCAAATATTAAAATGATCTACACATTTTTAACTTCCCAGATGCTTTAGTGTCACTTTTCAAAGCCTTATACAAAAGCCCTAAGCACATATGCAAAAGAGGCCTGAAGAAATAAAAGGTAAAACTAAAGTTCTTGTGCAGCTAGAAAAGCAGGGGTAACTTTCCTCTGGGAGAAATGATGAAACTACAGGACCTTGAAGCAGTTTCTTGATAGAGATGTGTGAACAGGCTTTATATATATTTTATATGTCACTTTTACTCTTAAAAAAAAGAAAGGAAAAAATAGACCAAGGGCCTGTAATGCTGCAGAAGTAGAGTATGTAATCACGTTGTCAGTTCTTTCCTCAAAAAGCTGTTCCACGGCTCCAAAGTAGCTGCAATAAGCTGTAAACTCTGGAATGTAGCAAGAGCTCTTTCAAAGTCAGCAGACTTGTGTGATTCTCTTGAATCTCACAAGAACTCCCTCCTCCCACAAACACCCCTCATATTTTGCAGACAGAAAATCCTAACTTAAGAAAAGAGACAACATATTTTAAAAAAAATCTGATTTTGTAAACTGTGGTCTCAAAAAGCAAGAGACAAGCCTTTCCTCTGTCTTTTTTCATGACTGTTATTTGAGCGGGTTTCTTTCAACACCTTTGCGGTTTCACAAGGAATGTGAAATTCTTCCCAAGTGTTTTTTAACAAATAACTACAGAGCATGATTTCTTTAAAAAGCTACTCGTTTCTGTGGCACTACAGCTATCACCTTTTGTCAGGATTTTTCAAAGCATCCAATGCTAACAGAGGTAGCAATATGTAAGTCCTTACAGACACTATACTGGTGTTCCAGGTCACAGTGGCAATCAAATGAAGTTGATGTGAAATTGCTGAACTTAACCTTTTGACTTCATTGCATAGCATTTTTTGATCTCTGCAATTTTGGGGTAACTGGGTTTTTTGAGTTTTCTTCCCCTCCCATCACTACCATGAAGGGTTTTTCATATTACCTTTACAAGATTGTTCTGTATGACTGCAGCAATTTTACAGAGTGACATTCATGATGAAAGCATGAGCTTCAAAAAAAGTAGTTTCTAATCACACAGTTTACTCTGTGTGTTCTCTTTTGTTTATCAGAATACTTCTAATAACTGTGGAACAGTAACAGCATCTCTTTAATTAAATATCTATTGCAAAAGCAGAAAAGACTTGGGTCCAAGCTTTGTGAGTGAGAAGGGAAGCAGAGGGAGGAGGAGATGAGTTACATTCTTATAAAGACAGCTCATACCTGGGAATTAATTTCCTATACCAGTAAGTTTTGAAACATAACTTTTCTGCAGAATTCAACAGAACAAAAGCAGATTTGTTGTAATGAAGTTCTATGAAATTGTTTTTCAATCAGTTATTTAAATTCCTTCTTGAACACCTGGCATCAAAATGTAAAACATTTTAACCAAAACCATTTTCACTTTAGTCTTATTCAAGTCTGAAACATGAAATGCTTATTTCCACAGAGAAATGAAGTTATTACTGTCCCCAAAGCCATATTTTTGTGAGAATTCAAATACAAGTAGGTTAACACTTGAAAACACAAAGGGTTTTTTCTAAATTTTTTTACTCTGTACCTTCAAATTTTACATGGAGATTTTGTGAAAAGCTTTTTTATTGGCATAATAACACAGTGATATTTTTCAAATGAAAACATGTATTTCTAGTCTTCGATTGAACACTAGAGTGTTTAATATTAAGAGTATTTTTAATAACATCCTTGCTTATTTTATTTTCTTCCCATCAAGATCCTAGAGTGCCAGCATTTGCCTACATTTAAATTGTAATAATTATCAGGCAGCACAGGTTGCATCTCTTGGCCAAAAGCCTCTGTATTTGATGAGGTTAAAGGTGATACTCATGTCATATTTACATAATCTATTTATAATTGTACTTGATTGTTTTTTCCCTGCTAGGAAACTTCAGAGAAATCGCCACCCAACCTATGATGGGCTGACATTGGCCAGCTGGCTCCCACCCAGCCACCCTCTCACTCCCCCTCCTCAAACAGAGGAAGAAAATAAGATGAAAAAGCCTGTGGGTTGAGATAGACAGGGCGATCATTTAACAATTAACCCTTACAAGAAAAACAAGTTTAACCTAGGGAAATTTAATTTGCTGCAAATTAAAAGTAAAGTTGGCTGGTGAGAAAGAACATTCTTCACCTTTCCTCTTCCCAGACTCAATTTTACTTGCTCATTCCTGACTCCTTTACCTCCTCTACTCCAAGCCCTGAAGGGGCATGAGAAATGGGGTCAGACCATGACAGCTGCAGTAACAGACTATATGGTGATTGTATTTCGTGGAGAGAAACAATTCCTGTGCGCGGGGATTATGGTTGGGGGTTTTAAATTTAATTTTTAAAATTAAAAATCAAGATAGTTAGACAGTGTTTTTCTTGAAGTAGCTTTTTTTTTTTTTAAATTTGCAACTATGGTTACAACAGACTATCCAATGCATTGTGTCAAAATGGTGAATTATAACTAAACTGAGAGTAAGAAAAGATTTAAAATATACACCTTCCCCTCACCCCAATTCCCACATCTCTCCAAAAGGAACGGCTATATTAATACTTGTTTTCTTTAAAAAAACTTGGTACCTCCTCTGTAACTTTTCTAAAAAGGATGACAGGGGAAATGGCATGGTGTCTTCTCACGCCCAGGCCCTGTGAGCTTTAAGAAGTTACTTGAGACGTAGTAGGATCCATTCCTGTCTTTTCTCAATCCATTACAAGCCTCTAAATCTGTGTCTTTCATATCTAAAGAAAATACAGCTAAAGATCCCTTTTTAATCTTCAATAATTCCACAACTTTTTATGATCTTAATGAAGTACCTTTAAAATCAAAAAGTCTAGAAAAACCGTAAGTATTTAACTCCCACTTACTTCCCCAACCCCAAAGATTCCAGTTTTTGGAAAACACAAAATGAATCCTTATTCTCACATGACTTCCTGTTCTTTGTTCTGCTAGAGTTTTGGGGGTTTTTATTTATGGTCAAAACCTCTTGGGTGTCTGAATCTCACAACAAAAATTTGTAGTTTTATACTAGATTCTGTGGATACACCAAACAGATAAAAACTTCAAGGCTGTTTCAGGAAACGTGCACCTTACCACAATTAAGTATCAAAAATCCACAAGCACCTCCTCCAAAAAACACAGTTCAAATTCTCATGAACTCTTTGCACCCAGGTATTGGCACTGACTTCTTTCAAAAAGGTTAAAATCGTATTTACTGAAAAATGGACCTTTAACCTCTTTTTTTATTCCCCACAAAATATAGCACAACACTTTACTTCTCATACACTTCTTGCTGGATATTGGAGTCACTTCTCTATAATGCCATATTCCAGCGAGCTTCTACCATCAGCAAGGGATTTTTTCAAACATATTTTAGGCTTTGTTACTTTGTGGGGGTTGGGGTCGATTTGAATATTCAGAAACCCTGGTAACTTTGTTGATTCGGAGATGTCAGCTTCTTCTCCAGCACCTGTTTTTTCTCATCATTCACTACTTTCACAGCAACATTGCTGGCGAGTTACAGACCTGGTTGCAGGCAATTTATTATTTGCATATGATCCCCTGAACGGCAGCAACAAAAACATAAGTCAGTTTTCACCTTGTCTCAAGCTGTCAGCCTCAAAACCTAAGCAAAAATGCTGGAGCTGGCATATGCAAGAAGTAAAATCATTGCAGTAATTGCCATCAACTCAAGCCACCTCACATTCAGAATACTAGGCAAAAGTATTTATATACAAAAATATGCAGTCTGTACCAGACAGATTGGCTGACACTGGAAGCTTCTTTATTTAGCATGAATAAGGGAAACTTTAAAGAATTGCATTAAAAATCAGAATGGGTCTACTAGACTGCCACATTTAGTTTTAGCAATGCATCTCTTCTGCTTGCATATTCAGGACAGCCTTCATGGTTAAAAGTATTTTCTCTGTGTAAAAATTTTGTTTCAACACTATTCCTAGAAATCTGGGACTCTTCTGATGTTCTTGCTCAGGAACAAATGTCTAGAACCTGAAATTAATATTAGCGTTTAGTATTTTCTGCCACAATAACATAAGAGAGTCACAAGGTTTGAGGCTGTGAACTTCCGGGTTACCATTTCCTCTCCTGGGGCTGAAATTTCTTCAGTGGTCATTAAAACAATCAAGACATTACAGTTGTATTCCACAAACCCAGTGTAATTGCACTACAATGAGAGCAATATGAGATCTAAACAAAAGTAACATTTTCATCGAAGTTATTCTTTGGGTTTCTATGTCACTCCAACATACTCCCCCTCACCCCTTAAACTGGAGGTGGGAAAGATCTTGGGAGGGAACACATCCAGGACAGCTGACTCAAAACTGACCAAAGGAATTTCTCACACTATGCGACATTTGCTCAGGTATAAAATATAAATGAATGGAAGAGGGGTGGTAATTTGTTATTATGGCATTTGTCTTCCAGAGCAATCAGTACACATAGTGAAGCCCTGTTTCCCAGGAAGAGGCCAGACATTGCCTGTTGATGGGAGGCAGAGAATACGTCCTTTGTTTTCCTTTGGTTTCATGTGCAGTCTTTCCTTTTGCTTTATTAAACTGCCCTTTTCTTGACACACAAACGTTTTTTTTCCATCTTATTTTCTCCACCCCATGTCCTGATGAAGAGAAGAGAGATAGAGTGGCTTGGCGGCCAACTGGTATCCAGTCAAGGTCAACCCACCGCACTCTTAACACCCTGTCTACTTCCTTTATTACCTCTCCTCCATTTTCTCAGTTCCTGGGTTTGATTAAAAAGACGGGGTGAGAAAGAACTATTTTGTCAGAGGAGAACTAGTTCATTAACTTGGGGATTTCACTGTTAATGGAAGATCTGGTGGATTAGCGAACATTTGAATGCATAGTTCAGTAAAGAAAACAAAGCAAAGTATACACAAATAAACCATGTTATCATAGCTATGCTAAGACATGAACAAAAAAAAATAGACTAAAGTTTGTTATTCATCAACAGTCTCTACTTGTTGATCACTGTACCACAATGCAAAGTTCATCTGTAAGAAATGCTGAGTCAGACAATGAGAACTTGCTTAAGAGCTGTGGAAGCATCTCACCACAACTCTGTTGATTCACACTGTCCAAATAAAACCCAATACACCCACAAACCCTAAACCCCAAAGTCACCCAAATCGAACCACAACAAAAAAGTCCCTCCAATTCTCCCCTCATCCATACTCCCCAACTACCCAAACCCTTGAAATAACCACTGGGTATGAACATACTGTTAACTATTTCCTGACATTGTCTTGACAACTGCGCAAACTAAATTAATTTCTGCTGATACTTTGTCATCATCAAATAAGTCTTGATTTCATGCCCAGAGGCTGGGATTTATTTTCTAAACAGAAACTTTGACACTAAAATCTTTCCCACATAAGCCCCAAAAACCATTTAATTAATGACTCTGATAACTGATGAGGCAAACTATGAGCTCTGAAGCCAACTATCTTCTTCAGAATTTATGTAAGTGATTAGAAAAAAAACCCCTATGGGCAGAGGTGTTGCCAGTGTCATTGGTGACAGGCTATTTATCATAAGCCTGAACACATGCAACACACTGTAACACACGGGGTTTTAAAAATCATATTGTGCAGGGATAAAGATAATACAGTTTCAGCATGAATTCAAGAAATGAAACATTTCCAAAATGAAAGAAATAACCAGCACCACTCATGTTGGAAAAAAACATGAGAAAGGATTTAATGTATTAAAAATGAGATTTTTGATGAGAATTTTCTATAAATCTTATGTATTATATATTATTGAATTGTTATGATGTGAAAGATAACAAATTATAATAAGCCAAAAAGGGGAAAAAATGTTAGAAGGGAAGACAAGAACTCATCTTTCAGATGTATGGACAGAATTTCCAGTACAGATCTGAGTATTTCTTTGAGCAATAAAAGCAGAAGATTTTTGAGAGTACTTTAAAAAAGGTAACCAAAAATTTATGGCTTTTCAGGCAAAATTAATTCAAATCTGTAAGTATATTCTGAAACTGCAGAGAATCATTCTATAAAAACACCATATACAAGCTCCTTGATGGTTGAAAATAATGGAAGTTTTTACAAAGCAAATCAGATCAAGTAACTAGATGCACATACAAAATATACCTTTATGTATTTCTTTAAAGGAGATTTTTTTTTCCCCATCTGAAATTTATAATGATCACACAGGTGAACATGCATATATAAAAAGAAAAAAGTCTAACTCATCACAGTCTTTGCTTGCCATGGGCTCTCTCTCTGGTAAAAGTAGAGGCATTCCCTGGAGGCATACAAGACACACAATTACTGTTAGTTCTGCAAAGCATTCAAAGGAAAAAGAAAATCTCAGTTCTACTAAGAGTTTGGTCCCTCACTCCAAGCAAGACATCGATGTGCTGGAGTGTGTCCAGAGAAGGACAACAGAGCTGGGGAAGGGTCTGGAGTACGAGTCTGATGAAGAGCATCAGAGTGTAATTCCCCGGCCCACTCAGTGGATTTTTAGAGGATTTACTGTGAGTGGTGCATGACAGAAACAACAAAATTCCCAGGAGGTTCAATAACAAACAACTTTTACTTGCGCACTTTAGAACACCCAGATATAATAAGGCACTCTGCAAACTTTCACTTGTCAGACCTTAAAAGATCCAATTAGAACAAGGCACTTAGCAAGGCATTGACTGGATTTTTTCGGTCTGGATTACGGTGTATTTCTAGAAGAAGAAGAAGGCAGGAGAAGAAAGACTCCCTCCTACACTGAGGGTGCTGGGCGTGTTCAGCCTGGAGAAAAGGACACTCAGGGAGGACTTTAATGCTCTACAACTCCCTGAAGAAAAGATGTAGCCAGGTGAGAGCTGGTCTCTTCTCCCATCTAGCAAGTGATAGAAAAAGAGGAAATGGTGTCAAGTTGTGCCAGGGGAGATTTGGATTTGATATTAGGAAAAATGTCTTCATCAGAAGGGTTGTCAAGCCCCGGAACAGATTTCTTACAGCAGTGGTGGAGTCACCGTCCCTGGAGGCATTCAAAAGATGTGTAGATGGACACGGTTTAGTGGTGGCCTTGGCAGTGCTGGGTTAGTGGTTGGACTTGATCTCAGGGATATTTTTCAGCCTGAATGATTCTACAATTCTAATAAGAAATCAAAAAGCAGTTCTGTGATACAGCACTGTACTCAAGCTATAAAATTTAATTTATCATTAAATACCCAGTGGCTTGTTTCTTGCTGGTGGACAAAATGGACACAAAAAGTGGTCATCAAAAATTTGCAGATTTTACAGCTATCAGCAATGATTCCCTCCACACATACCTTCAGCATAAACAATTAGATTTCAAGTGAAAGCTGAGGAATACTTGGAGTTTTATAGAAATTAGACATTGATAATTAAGAAACAGATTTATAACTTATTAGGACTATAAGAACATAGAAAGTCTTCCATGATTTCATATATGTGTGTTGCAAAACAGCTTTCCATACTCTCTATGTGAATACAAAATTTTGGCTGGAGTACATTTTATCAAGGATCATTTAAGGGCACATTTCTGAAGGGATAAGCTGAGTTACAACCAGCACCTGTTGAAACCACGGTAACTTGAAAGAGGTGGACTTGTAACCATCAGCTTACAAAGACAGATCTGAATAGCTCACCTGGAGTTTTCTTGAGCCTTTACAGTCTCTGGTGTCCATAATTTACAAAGTGGCCTTACTCTAGCAGGTAATGGAGATTCAGAGTTTAAAAAACAATTTGGGAATTAATTATATTGCTTTAACTTCCACATACATCTTTCGAAAATGTAAACTTATCTAGCTAAATCAACTGCTCATTCCTCAACGCTGCACGGAGAGAATATTCACGCATCAAACATTGGCACAAGTAACAACCACACTACTTAGTGCTGGAGATGCATATCTACATTATAAGTCAGTTATACTGATATATATATACACCCATGTGTTTCTCTCTCCAGAATCAATTGGCATTTCACAAGCATGCTGAAGGAAGGGTTTATATTCACAAATTTAAATACATTTCCACCAGCAAAACCCACACGAATAAGGATATTGATCACACTTACACTGATAAAAACATGCACAGTGCATTTATTTTTCCCAGCAGAGAAAGAGTTATTGATTCACTGTAAAGATGGTTGGCTTGGAATTTTTAAAATGTGGTGGAGTTTCCAAAGAATAATACAAAACTAAAATTAATGTGCATATTTATTAACTACTACACTGAACTGTTAAAAACTATTTTTACTGTGACTGAATGCTTCATATAAGGCGTCAGTTCTGGCTTCTGACAATAAGAAATGGGAAAATGATCACAGTATAAACTAAAATAATAATTTAACACTTCACCTTAGCGAGTTGTGGTTACACATCTTCTCCCTGACCCTAATTAGTCATTGTACAGGTATTTTGACACAAACACAGGATCTAATGAAAGTTCAAACTGAAAGAGTCACACTGTGTGAACATCTGAATAAAAAAATTTTAAGCATATCTACCCTATGATCTGTAAAGAGGTTCCCAATCAATTAAGTGTTCTAATTAAATAAAATGTTTTTATAAAGGGAGACTTGATGCATATTTAATCTCTCCATTGGCTGATACATTCCCATGAAAATAGAACAAAACTCATTGTTAGGATATTTGGATTACATTGCAAACAAAGATGAGTTCTAAGACACAGTGATGTATGCAAAAGTTAGCCTCATTGCTATTTAAGGAGATTGGAAATTATATTTGAATTGGTGAAATTTTATTCTTGTTCTGGGTATTCAAGAATACTTTTCTGGTATTTCAAGGGTAAGTCATAGTCAATAAACAAACTGGAAAAACTAATATAGTCAGGCTTATGTAATTGATGCAATAACTTTTAATTAATAATTAAAAACACTGTGTTATGAAACAAACTAAAAGCCTTCACAAATCTTTCCCTAGACAAATAGTTTTTTAACCTGTATTGACATAGAAATAAGTTCCTCATATTGTAAAACTTTTTTTGTTACTTACCACAGAATTGTGCATTTGGAAGGAAGAGATAGAGAATCGACAGTAACGGATTAAGTTCTCTAGAGATACCTGGCATGATGTCTCTACCATCAGCCTAAGGAACAGAGCGACAAGTCCAGTCTCCTCTGCTGCGTTTTCGCTCTGGTAGCACCAGCTTTCTACCAGGCTTCACATGACATGGCAACTGGCTGAGAAATACAGGTTTAGTTTTATTGCTGCTGCTGAAAAATGGACATTTTGAGAGTGGGCTTGCCCTAGACTGTTAAATTGCAATATTTAGAGCCTTAGCAGTTATGTGGGGACTCAGCTGTTTTGTTTAGCAGATACCAAAGCTGAAGTGCTGCCCGTTTGCCCTTCTGTCACCAAGCAGCAAGCTAGGAAAAGAACAGCCGATGGAGAAGTCGACATATCTGTGAAAATATCAGCAAGTGAACAGAGAAAACAATTTGTGACAATGACCCACACTCGGAAGAATTCTACTATGAGGAAATATGCACTGTGTAAAAGGTCTACTAAACTTTTTCTGCTACAGTAAGAGACCACTTGCTAAATACATAAAGCAATGATAAAAGAATTTTCGCAATCTAAAACAGAAGAAAGACATGTCCTGAAACAACAGCAATTTAAGTAAAAGATACTCTTCTGTTTTGTTTAGACAACTGCAGTATTTTATCTTCATGAATAATTAGCTGCATTTTAATTGAAATAGAAAAGTTAGCATGCACTAAGTATCGCACAGAAAATCCCAAACTGTGAGAGTTCACAATGCTTATTACCACTACTTTCAATACTTTGGTTTTCACCAAAGTTTTCATCTTCTAAAGTATGACAACAAAAATTCTATTCTGAAGTTATTATATTTATCTTTCAGTCTTCGATTACAGTAGATGTGCTCCAACATTATTAATTTTGTTTTTAGCAGTGCATATAAAATTAGATCATATACATCACCTTCTGAGCCTTTCTAGCTGTAACACTGACTTTAATCTATTGTAATATCTCCATGAAAATGGCACAATATGGAAACAGACTGGTTGGCACTTTTTTCAGCCCAAGGAAGAGATACAATTTCTTTAAAAAGTGTTGAACTCATAAAATTTTTGTTTCCCTTGCTCATATAGGGGGGATTTCTTATGGGGTTGGGGGGAGCTGTTTGGTTTAGTTGGTTTTTTTTGGTTTGGAAATTCACTCAGGATTCTGTTGAGATAATGAACTGAAGGTTTAGCCAAACATAACATTTGCTTGCTGAACTAATAGTTCAACCTTTACTGATACAGAAACAAGAAAATTTGAATTTTAATCTGTGAAAAAAGGCTTTATACCTGCAAGACAGTTAAGTTGAAATTTCTTTCTGCAGAGAAGGAAGAAACTTCCAAAGAAATGCTTTTTAGTTACATACTTTCAAAAATAAAGGCTAATATTTTTTGTCCGTAAAGCAACAATGAAGTCTAGATATAACATATTTTAACATATTTTAATTTTTATAAGGCTGTAGCAACCTTGTACAGCCTTAAATTAAATTGCTGAATATTTTCAGTACCTTGGATAAGACAGTTCTTGTTTACCCAAAATAATATTAAAACATACAAAACTTGAGAACAGACAGTCCCTTGTATGTCTTGACAGTATGAAAACCTAATGAGCTTGTAACTTTCCTTGACAATCTCATAGAATAAAGCCAAGTTGTATTTTGAGCTATTTTGAATCTTTGTTCAATTCATCTCTTGGAAGACTGTCTTAGAAGAGTTATTTTCTAATTGTATATTTACATAATTTAACATTACTTCAAGATTTTAGGTGTTACTAGGAAAGAAAAAGTTCTTTCCTTCTCTGTTGCTGTTGTTGTATGGCAATAAAAGTAGGAGGTAGCAACAGACAAAAGCAAGTTGATGCTATGAAATACAGTCAACAATGCAAAGATCCTGAGTATTACTATGGCTTGCCTAGTCCATTAAACATGATGTAATTTAAGTCTGCTTGAGTTTGCTTGGCTTTTAAAAAAGTTTAATCAATCAAAACTAAGTCCTTCTCAAAGATAAAATGATTGACTCCCATTTATGAGTTGGGAAAGAAAGTTTTTATTCTAGGTTCCCAGAAATTAGTACATCACACATGACATAAAAGGAATTACAAGAATTCTGATTAAAGACTTTAAAAATAAGCTTCTTTTATCTAAAGAAGCCAAACAAGCACAAAATGCTTTGCTAATCTTACCACTAACCTATTCCACGTCTAGGCTTTGAGGTCATATTTCAAATATTCAAAAAACATTATGAAATAAATAATTGATGTCTCTCTAATCAGCAGATCTCTACATCATTTTAACATAAGGCATTATATATTGCTTACAGTTTTGTATCATACTTTATCATGTAATGCAATTTCTGTCAAATTAAAAATAAAGAACACAGATTAGGTGGACACATTGCTTGACACTTTCAGCAACTACTGTATTTTCTCCCATTGCACAATTACTCCTCCAAAGTTTCCAGAAATTTTTAAAATTCCAAAATAATTAAAAGACATAATGGGACTTATGGCGCTTTCGGTAATTTATTGACATTTACAGAACAATGTACAATTATACTCTTCAAGCATCATTTGCCTTAAAATTCTCTAAATGCAGAGGTTTCAGTTTCACTGTGATAAAATTGATATGCCATTGTGTTTTGATAGAAAGGCTCTTAGAGAAAAGGATTATTTATTTTTCTGTTTATCTCATGCATAGTTTTGATATCAGTTCATGGTCTACATAAGAATAAAAAATCCAGTCACACTGAAAAAGCTGTAAAGGATGACGTTTACTCTAATGAATTGTGAAGAGTGGCAAGATGAACCACGGAAAAGATTAGTTATGTAGAAATCACAGGCTCTGCCTAGAAGCTAAGAAGAGATTAACCCAGTGGATTTACGGGTACCTATAATGATACCACTGAGTTAATCTTTCCCACAGGCTCCACACCTGGATTTGTAGAGATAGGTAGACATAATAAATACCAGACTAACTGTCAGTATGCCATTTGATACTTCTATTAGTATCCCAAAGACTAAAACTGACGAGGTGTGGAGAAAGAGCTGTCACTGCCCTGCATGTGCTCTGAGAGGTAATCCCCACAACACTGCCAAGATTTTCAAAGGACGTGATGCCACACCAAAAGCGAGCATCTTCACAAGATTTGTTTTCCCAAAAACCTCTGTGGTTGAAGATATTTGAGCAGGTCAGGTCATCTTAATACGCATTTAATAAGCAAAGCATCATTTTTAAGACAGGATGATCATGTCTCAGACCGCTAGTCTTTTATTACATAATTTATTCCACATCCAGTGGTTCTACTCAGTTGCTGTAGAGTCTTATGGGCTTTTGTTGAAGATAAAAGCAAGTACTCATCTAAAAAACATACACATCAACCACTCTCAATGTAAATGGAAAGTGATGAAAAACTAGTCTATACTAATTATTTGAGTTATACTTTGACCATTAAAGAGAAAAATAACTATGATTGAGAAGTCATGTTCACTTATTTCCATAATTACAGAAGATTCATATAAAAAGTGAGGGAAAAGATCCATTTTTATACAGTTTATAATGCACAAAACCTTTTCTGTAAGTCTAGATGTTAAAGATATGAGTATGAATAACAGGAAAAAAAATTGGAATGTGTCATACTTCAAATAGCAAAGCTTTACATGACTGATGTAGTACTTAGTATTAGAGAAACAAGTACTTGATTTTTTTTCTGCAGAAAATTAAGATATACGGAGTAATTGCATTCATTTACTATGAAAGTGAATAATTTATGACATTGTGTTACTCAAATGCAAGATGCCAAGAAATGTTTATAGTCTGCTTTTTGATGTGGTAGCATATGCCCCTCTTTTCTTTCATTAGTAGGAAAAAACTTCCCATCAAACACACATTTTTGCACTAATAAAATATTAATTTTCACAGTCTATCACATGCAGAATGAAATCCCCAACACAGTGATGGGCATCATACCATCATCACAATCGCACCTAACTTAATGTTTAAGCTGAAATCAACCTTGAATTACCTAATCAGCCACACTAATGATGTCTGCTTTTCTCTCTCTTTGCTGCTAGTCCCAGGCAGAGGTCTGCAGGCATGGACACTCAAACATTCAGCAGGAACCTGACCTGTAATTCAGTTTTATTCTCAGGGATCATTTTGGCTACACAGGGATAATCTGGTTTGGTTGTGCCTTTGACTCAAGCACAGCTGCAAGGAACAGTCATCCCAGACAACAGAAGAGTAACCTTAAGACCCTGAGCTGCTTGACTTTTCTTTTGGCTTTGGTGAGAAGTCCTAAAAGAACTCCTAAAGCTGAGGTTAAAGTGTGAGAAGAGTCTGTCACAGAAGAGCGCTTGCCTGATGTGGAAAAAGAACTGGAGTTATCTCCTCACTCAAAGCAAGTTCTCAAAGGAAAACACCACCACTCATGGGAAGTTATGCTCATACTGCAGGTTCACTGCAGGAACCAAATAGTAAATTCTTACGTAAAGCAAACCCCAAAGGCTTCACATACTTTTCTGTTGAAGTTATTTACACATTTAGGTCTTCATTGCCTCATTAAAATTCTAAAAGGCCCAAAGATTTTTGTTTTAAATATATTCAGGTGTTTAAATATTATATTTTCAGTTTTTAAAGGAATTAAAGGTATGGGCACTGAGTATACCAGGAAATAATCATGCCCTCATATGTTTGGTAAGACTGAAAGATGACTTGAAGTTTTTACCACACAGCTGTCTTTTATTAACTGATTGCAATAGCAGCTTTAAACATTTATTTCTATCTTTACAGTAAAGGCTTATGCATTGCTGTTTGGAGCTGAATGCACATCTGAAATGCAATAAACTGATTCTGACAGGATATGTAAGAGTTCTATGGATCAGACCTTCAAGAGAAACAGACAAAGTAAGAAAGGAATACAGAGCAATAAAAACAAAATTAGCAAATTTAATCCTTTGGAGAAACTTTAGCCTCCTTCCATGAGCACACTGAAATTGGTTTCCTTAAAGCTGCAGTACAAAAAAAAGTGTTCCATGTTGAATTTCCTTTGCCCAGCTGATCATTTCCGCTCCAAGATCAAGGGAGGTGGAGCGATGCTGAAGATAAAGGCTTTCAAAGTACGAACAACACAACTGGATGACAAATATAGAAGACAAAACCCCCAAAATTGTCCATAATTTCTGTCCTGTTTTTCAAATGAATGTAACAGACAAAAATGCAAGAGACTCCAATAAGGTTTCCTTCCACCTAGAGCCAGTTGCCCAGGACCATATCCCGGCAGCTTTTGAATATGTCCAAGGTGGCAGATTTTCTAATATTTTTGCTTTGGAATGTAACCTCAGCTATCTTCAAATGCATGTTATCATTTTTTTTCAGTGGGCATAAACTCCCCTGTCCAAAGGTGCTGATGATTTTGGTGGTGTTTAGATTTTTATTCTCATGAAATTAATTCCTATATAAGTTACACTACATAACAAGAGTAAGCTAGAATATCAAGGCAGTGACATAGACATACAGTGAACAGCCACAAAACTGTCATGCTTTTTTTGCTCATGTTCACAACACAAGAATCCACTTCTAATTGCTTTATGCAATTTGCACCAAGAATTCTGTGCTGTATTTCTGAAACAAGAAGTCAGAAGAAACAGTGGATAATAAAAATCTGAAAGCTGTATTATATGTAACTTCTCAATGATTATTGCTGAAAGTCAAAGGGTAGAATTAAATTGGCTTGCCTGTCCTGCAGTTGTTCACTAGACAAGCTGTTTACATGTGTGAAGTTCTTGGTTTTTTGTTACACTCCTTTGCCATTTGTATTACAATAATTTTATACGTAACTGCAGGTATTAATTTCAGAAAATTGAAAAAATATAATTATTTTATATATTATTGTCTACACACACTCATTTTTCTGTATCTTATTTTTTTTCTGATCTTCTCTTGAAATAATTTTTTATGAAACTTTTGTATATGCCTTATAAATTATTTTGGATTATTCTGCTCTCTTTCTGAAAAAGAAATCTTAAATAGTTATTAAAAGTGTTACTTTTACACACTGTGTACACACATCAGACAATGGAGGTACTCAGAAAAGATTGATCAGAATTACTTCCTTGACTATGAAAAATTGCCAGGAAACAACCCTTGATTTTTATACCTGTATCAGACACTGGTAGGAAAGAAAATTCGATGTCCTCTGTGTATCTATCGCACTCGTGGGTGGCTGGGCGGAGAGGCAGCCGCTTGTTCAAGGGGTCCCTTTCGCAAAGGAGCCCCTGCAGTGCTGTTTAACCCCTCACTGGCGCACCCCTTCTCGCCTGTGTGATGTAACACTCAGCCAGACCCACGTGGAGCTGACGAATTCAGGGCCACTAGAGATGGAGAGGCGGCTCTCGGACAAGGATTCCAAAAGGTGTTTTATTCAGAGGAGTCCCGGTGCCAAGAGAGGGAGAGCCTCTCAGGACCAGTTGAAAAAGGGGGTCTTGAAGGGGCATGGTGACACAAAAATCAAATAAGGAGAGAGGGGAACAGGGGGTTGGGTTACATCCCTATAAGGGTTTACAAAACCTGATGAGAAAGGCCTTTATACCTGGGAGCTGGCACACCAACGGGGCAGCTCCAAACCTGGGTCTATGCACCCCCTGGTGAGTACCTCTGGTCAGCAAACGCAGCAGTATCTCTAGATATAATATTTCCATATCACTGCCACAACTTATGTAATTTTCAGTGTTTTATAAGCATCCCCATAAAGTAATTTAATTTTTGTTCATTAAATTTTTCCTTTAAAAAAAATCTGCATTAGAAAACATACAACTACTTTTTCCTCCCTCAAAAGGGAAAGTTTTACAGTAATAGTATATTAATTTAGTGTGTAAAAGATCAACAGAGTTAATAGGAAATAGTGACTAGCCTTGGATTCTTTTTGAAAGATTTTAAGTAGATGTTTAAAACGAAGTTACTAAGTAGCTACATGATTTAAAGAGGTTTTCTGAACAGCCCTGCACTAGGGAAATATTAATCTCAGTTTTGCGATCAACTTGCTTTGAAGTTTCACAAAGATGAAACCAGGTCATTTCTTATTCCTTCATCTCCCCGCCTCCCAGAGAGCAAACATGGGCCTAATTTGCAGACCTTCATGTCCTAAAGCTCATCAGACTATGTGTAAAACAGTCAATATGAAATACTATGAAAAATATTTTAAAAATTAGTATGCTAATATCAACTTATACACATGGAAAGGAAACCCAGGAGACAATGTGCTAATTTGCAAGTAAGTAAAGCCTCCGCACTCGAAACTCACCCAAACAGTACTGTTTGGGGATCTGTCCTCAAAATGCTTCAGCTTTAGTGAAATAAATGAAACACAAATTGGAAACACCATAGAAGAAGTTATACAACAATAGAAGCAACAGCATAAAAATTAGAGTTAACAAATTAATTTACTTTTTACTAATAAAGGGAAAGTTATTTTGTCATATACATATATAATGTTTTTTAGGGTTTTTAAATAACATTCAGAAAAAAATAGAGACTATGAGAAATCAGCCTAACTTTCTTATCAAATTTTTAAAGAACAGAAATTTCAGGTTATAAAAGCTGCTGTTTTTACTTCTCACATATCATACTTAGTTAATTACTTAGTAAATTACACACAGAATAAGAACTACCTCAGTTTCTTCCCTCATCCATTGAAAAGTTGGGTACATCTCTAATATATCTTTTCAGACTTTTCAGTGTAGTTTTATATGTTTTGCAGTAACATGAAATGAACCCATTTAAAAATGTCAGTTTCATTTAAAAAGCATTAAAAAATTGTTCAAAGTTATCAGAACATTTTTGCTTCCCTCAGAGTTACATTCTGATTAAATTACTCAGAATTTGTAAAGCATTTTGATTTCTCTTGAAGAGTGAAGCATGCATCTACTTCCTCTGACAAATCTAGCCTGATCTTTCATTCCTTCAGCCAGGTCTTATCAACAGAGTAAGAACTGAGACTATCAGTAGTAAACCAGTTCAATTTGTCATGTTCAGTGCCAAAACTGACAGGATCAATTCCCTATTCAGCAGTTTCGACTCCTGTTTTGATGTCATTAGGATGTAAAGATTTGGAGGATCAAGGTATACAAACTTCAGCCTTTCCAAAACCCTAAGCTTTTGGAAAAATATGCTGTGATCTTTCCTCACCCCATTGCAGGTACTGAGGGCTCAGCAGAACATACACCCAGGATTCTGCTGTCCATGATGACTCAGAGAGATCTTTCCAATCAGCAAGGGTAGGTGATTGCTGACAACATCCCACTGAAGTCCTCATTCCAACAAAAAAGGTGAGTTGGCAGCCAGAGCTGTGCTCAACAGGGACTTGGTGTCCAATGCTCCAGCTAGTTATCCGGACAGAGAGGGAAGGGCATTGTCCTGTTTATGCCCATTACCAACTTATTGATATTTGCATTTTGGCTTTTATCCATGGTCAACGAGAGATCCTCTTGGAACATAAACACTCATACATAACTTTGTATTTTTGAAAGAAGAATACCTCAGTAGAGAGGAAGAAATTTTTCTAGAGCCTCTTTCTATCTGAGCCATTGGGTGCATTTTGACCCAGAAATGAAGCAGCTTTGCCAACATTCTTCATCTGGTTTGCAAACTAGCCAGAGTTCCTTATTATCTTTATATTGTATATTCCTGCCAAATATATGCCACATATAGATAGAGATGTGTTCGCTATCTGAAATTTTACTACATTGACAAGACCTAAAATTTCCACTGGTGTTAAAGCTACATGCCACAGTACATTACCTCTTCCAGCAATATTTAACAGATAATTTTGAGTTGCTTCAAACAGACAGAAAACCCAAAACAAGTTTTTTGAATTAGATAGTGTGTCATTCAATCAAGTACTGCCATTTCACAAAGTAATGTCACTGTGAGTCCCCATCTACCTTGTTTTTTGTGCAAGTTTTTTCCTCTAATAAATTCTCTAAATTTTTTTTCATCTCCCCCTTATTTCCTTTATATTAAACACTTCTCCCCCTCTGTCATATGGAAATCTGAATCCTTCATCCAGTTCCATTTCTTTATGGCATGAACACTTCAACAGTGTCCTGTGGGCAAAGTCTGGTTTGGTTTCCCTTGTGTCAAGTTATCCCTGCGTGAAGTTTATTTGAGGCCATGACTGGTTGCTCTCCCTTGTTCTTTAACTGCCCAGCAGTTCAATACATTCTATCCCCCAGCATCTTAGTGAGGTCATGCATTCCAGAGACTTCCATTTTAATTCCAAGTCAAACACCATTTCACTGTATAAAAAGAGACAGCAAACATATTTTATTCCCTGTTTTTCTAGCTATTAGATATTCTTTTACATATCTCAATATTCAGAAATGGAAATTTAAAATTTGGGATTCAAATTGCAAATTTCAAGTCTAAAAATTGTGTTTAAGTGTGGAATTTTAATTTGAACAGCTAACACATTTCTATTAAATTATTCTCTTAAGGCTGCAGTTATTTTAACTGTGTCAGTTCTGGTTTTTTTTAGCTTGTTCTGAATGAATTCTTTTGTTGACATGTCTCAGTGAATTGTCATGTGATTAAAGGTTGTCCAGGAGCAATTCATAGAGTGCTTTCACACATCCAAGTGTGGGGTTTTTTGTTCTTCATTGATCTAAATCTAAATCCTTAAGCACAGTCTACGGCTGACTTAACTCTCCTTAGTGTGATATTTAATTTCTCTAAAACATTCTTTACAAAATGTTTAAAGTTTTGCTGATAAACATCAACCTGATGTGCTGAAGTCTTCAGCTACTGGGAACAAACTGGCTCCAGCCTTTTAACCTTAATGCAAACTTACTGTAACTTTTAACATTAATGCATCACATTAATCTAACACAACATGATTTTCAGGAATCTACTTTGACACAGCATTATACAACATGAAAGCAGATGAAAGGGTGGGCACTAAACCACTCGTAATGGCAGGATTATGCATGACTTTGCTTATCTTTGAAGGGATCATGTAAATACTTTGCTTAAGCCATCTTGTTTGGAAGAATGTCCAAAATAATTGTCTTTTAAACCACCAAGTGTTTCCTGTTTTCCTTTCCTATCCTCTTTGCCTTCCTACATTGGTGACTAGCTATAAAGACAATTTTGGTGATGGAATGACTTCAGCGACAGAATGACTCCAACATAATTAATTCCAATATTTAATTATATTTCGTTTCTAACCCTAGGTAAGTTAAATAGTTGTCAAAGTGAACTATTACTCTATAATTGGCCTGCTTAGTCTCTTCTACAAGATTTCAAACTTGTCTTGTTTCCCCTTCAGGCATTTAGCTGATAACTTCTGCCATCTTTTGGAACTTTGAAAGGCCTGCATGGAATAAGTGCAAGAATTAATCTCAATTTCTACCTGGAACGACTTCATATGATCTTTTAAAGCACTTTACACACATATTTATCTGAATGAGCTATCCACAGCATTTGGAAGTAAATGCCAGAAAAACTAATGATGTTCAACAGGCTATAACCAGTGTAAAACTTCAAGTAGCAAACAGACAAGGTTTGGTATAAAGCAGTCTATGGACTGACCAGGTAAAAGAGGAAGAAAAGTCTAAGAAATATACTGGAATGGAAAAGGAAAGCAATCATTCTAAGTGAAGAAACAACCAGTTTATATTTTAAAAACTTTGTCTTTTTAAATCATATATTCAAGTTAAAAAGAGGAAAATTTACATGTGCTGGATAAAAAGGTCAACATAATTTTCTTCACAAGGTAGAACAATTTCTGTATGTCATCAACAGCTAGAAAAATATGATCAAAATATGCACGCTGCTTTTGAAAAGTAGAAAGTACCAGATTTTACATATTCATAGCCTTCACTAAGTACTGCAGCTCTTAATAAGGTTTGAAACCAAATGGCATTGAAACCTCAGAATCTATTTCACACTTACACGAATGCAAATTAACACATATATTTCACAGGAAATACTTAGTCGGAGCAACATGAAAGGATCAAGGAAAGCCAATTCCTAAAGACTTTGGATAATCCAATGGAAGATCTCTAAAAGCTCAGAAAAGTAGATGTCTCTTTGCCTTCTGAGTAAATTCATTACCATACATTTAGTGATCATTAACAGTTCAACTGCTCAGACAGTGCTTCTATACAACTTTAGTAAATAAAAGATTGCAGAAATAGAGGTAGTTTAATTTACAGTGAAGAATCAGATTAAAAAAACAGCATAGTTTATCAGTGTCAGTACTACAGGGCTCTGATTATTTATTCCAGGTAGCAAAGTGTACTGGCTCCATTAAAAATAGAAAGACAGGTCATTTAGTTTCTCTGTGGAATGCAAATCAAGAAACAAGTAAATGAGTTGGTTATGGGAACGCAATTTGGCTTTCAGTAGGAAATCTTGTGAAGCAAGAGGTGGATGAGCAAATATTGTTTGCAGAAAGCAGGTTTAAAATAAATCGTAATAATCAAAATTATGTTCTGTTTACAATTGGTGCTACACACTTGGACTGAACTCACATCCTCCAAGTAACCATTAATAGCTCAGATCAGTCAGACTTGGAAAAACCTTTTCTTCTTTCTTTAAATCAAAGAGACAAACACTGAATATGCAGGGATGAAAAAAAAAAAAAGTTCCATAGATTAAACATTTATTTTATTTTTACTTAATCTGATTTCTATTTTCATTCATTGCTATGAATGTCCTACTGTTTTCACTGACACAGTAAACTTTTCTAAAAGATACCACACCTCCACATGGAAGAAAAAAATTTCTTTATGAGGAAGTGCTTTAGTAAATTAATGAAACTACGATGCACCTGAACTATAAAATACTGTTCTCAAGAGCAGGAAGATTCATAGGTCAGAGTTTGCATAGATCCACATGGGCCTTAACAGCAAATGTACACAAGCTCTGCTTCTGGAACAAAGCAGAATGGAACTAGGAAGTGAAGACTTACTTTATGACAACATACAGCCTTTTTAACCATTCATCAGTCATTAGGCAGTTTTGAAAGGGATACTTTGAATATTCAGCTGCTCAAATGACATGATTGTTTGCTGCCAATATCTTCGTTCTGTGTGTTTGTAGTTGGTGTATATATATACATACATAATGTGATGCATGTTACAGATACGTGTTCATATTTATACATATGCACACACATAGAGAGGGAAAATATGTTTATACTTCAAGAATTACAAATCTTTTAAAAAAAACAAGCAAAAGCCATCAGATTCACACAGACAAGTGCCATCAAAATAAGTAGAGCTTTGGTTTTTCATGATCTTAAGCCAGCAAAACTTCTGAAAACATATGGCACAAAGCCAAATTTTAAACTGGTTTACACAATGGAGTGTCACTTCAACTATGGAAGCTGCAAAGAGGTGTGGCATTTAGCCTGTTTGATGTCTAATCTTAGGACAGGAATATAGAATGGGGGCAAGTGTGTTTCTGAGGTAACATACAAATACCGATTTTTAGTGAATGTTCATGATGATCCCAAATTACTTTTAAAATAATTCTTGGGAATTTTAAACTGAGCATCAAATTCCACCCACCATTCATTTTCTCCCCTCACACTTTCCAAGTCTCTCCCTGTTATCCACGGCCTAATTAGAGGCAGAACGCGCTGGAGCGTGAACAAGTACAGATGGCAAATCAAGTACAACAAAAACTTGAAAGACTGCCCATGCAAAGGAAGCCCTATTAGCTCATGTTTACAAATTGTAAAAAACAACTATATAAATAGTACTTTTCCCCCCTACTCATATCTCCATAACCAACTCAGTAAAATGAAGTTTTATAAATATTCTAGATTATAAGTGAGAAAAGTTGAAGCTTGTAAAAGAGGGGGCTACAAGACTTATAAGGCAAGTTCTTCCTCTACAAGAGAATTCTTAAAAAAGTCCTGAAGAATACTGAGAAGTAATAGGGGCCAAAAATTATTTAATATTTGCTTTAGGAATCTATGGTTCAGTTCCAGTACAGACCAACGTAGCATAATGAAATGCAGGTGGTTTTCTCTGGAAGTAGAGAAAAACAAAAAAACTTTCACTAGGATTTTTTTTACCGAAGTAGAACACTGTTTAAGAAAGGATACAGCAGGAAGCATTGAAAAGGACAGTTTTGGCTCAAAGGCCAGCCTTCAACTCTAATAATCAAGAGAAAAGTAGGCCTGTATTTTTCAGTAGCGTTTAATTTTAGTTAAGGTCAGAGATGCTGCAAGGAGAGGACAGGTGTTTTTGCAGGAATAGCACTGGATCCCACAAGTGATCTTTGTGCTAGGTAAGGTCTTAGTTATGAATGCCAGGAATGATGCCTAAATCTGAAACATTTGAGATTTCTCTCAGTTAAAAAAGAGAGTAGGCAAGCCCTTAGGTCCCTTTGAGAAAACAGAAAACTAAATCAGTGTATCCAAATCTGAGATGATGAAGAAGCAAAATTTTAATTAAACATCCTTTTATAACCTGCCGTCAACTCAGTTTTTAATTCAGATTGCTATAGTTGAACTGAGTTTGCAAAGGTAAAAACTGACAGAATTATAGAGGTGCAAAAATGTGCTTAGGAATACCCAGTTCCTGGTAAGTTCTTCCACAGTGGTCTCTGTGTACTGCAGGCTGTCACACAGACTTCAGCAGTTCATGAAGAGCAGGACTGTAAAGAAATCTTGAAAAAGCTGGAAAGTGAGCACATCCACGTTGTTTTCTGTTCCTCCCCTTAAATCATGCATCTGTTTAGACTAATGGTCTTTGGAGGCAAAGCTAAACTGGTTGTTCCACATCCACACGGTGTATAGGAAGCAAAAAGCTAACAAAGTTATGACCTCCGGGACCTACTGTAAACAAACAAAAACAAAGCATCCCACAAAAATAATGTTAATATGGTTTCCCTTATGAATACATTCTAGTGTTTGTTGAGATGGTATAAAAACACATATAAACATGACAGAAACTGCCTAGATAATTAATGATCTTATATTTAATGATTATAACATAAAAATTACTCTTACACAAGGTCTTGCATATCCAATTCCCATGGCATAGGACAAGTTCAATAGCCTCTCAAATTTTTTAAGGGTGACAAATTATGAACTTGCATTAATGATGGGAGTAATAGACCCTTCTGTAACTTTTTTTTCCATGCCCCTGAAGTGCCACATTCCTTCCTTGTTTCATGCATAGATTAGGCACTGATATTCATGTTATTTCTAAACATAATCTTCAAACAGACTACAAACTTTCATGGCCTAAATGTCAATGATTGTATTTAGTAGCCGTAGTGTCAGAGAGGTTTCAATGAATAAAGAATACTACCTGTCTCTCATGAAATTACGTTCATCTTGTCAACACCTCTGCCTAACTGAAAGGTAGCTATTGCCATCAGCATCCCCTTATTCTGTACCAGGCCCCTCATATCCCAACACAGAATGATCAGAGAACCCCTTCAGGAGTCACTTTCATCCATTGTATTTAATATAAGTTTTTAATGGTTAGCTCACCTTCAAGATAATAATGTGGTTTAGGATACCCATTGCATGAAGTTCATATAAAAGAAAAGTAAATAAAGTCAGACTCTATGGAGGAGATCATGTACTTGTCAATATAAATTTTATCTACCTCATAGAAAACAATTATGCAATCATACAGTACATGCAAAATATCAAGAAAATTAGTAACATCCATATTAAACACTACAAAGTCAAAAGGATTGATAGCATATACATTTTAGGTACCATAACCGAGGCTGCAGAACACCTCATAGTTCTGTGACCAGAAAAGTCATAACACCACAGAAGATAGCAAATTTTACTTAATCAATAAAGACTATATAAGCACAATATAAGCTTAATTCATCTAAATAATTTTTTAAAAAATATGAGTTTTCACTCAAACTTCAGCAGGAAGTGCTGGGAGACTGGAAGGGGAACAAGCTGCCCAGGAGGCAGCAGGGATGAGGCCAGAACCATAACAGCAATTTACCTAAATACAACTTATAAAGTTATTCATGTATCCACTCTACAGTGTTTAAGGACACACAAATTGAACTGGACTCTTTTATGAACATTATGACAATATTCAAAATTATCATCTCATCCCCAATAAAAAAAATGGTTGAAAATCTGCACAGATTAAAATCAAAGGTTAAAGAAGTAGAGTAATTAGGTATTTTCTAATCCAACTCTCAGGCTTCATAATATTTAAACAACCACAGGGGAAGAGAGAAAAATTGTTCAAAATTTCCTCTCCTGTGTTTAAATCCTTATAAGAACACCTACATGCAGTTTAGAAGTGTGCTGGTAAAAGTAGCAACCATTTATATGGCAGCTTTTGAGAGGAAAATTGTCCATACTTGTCCCCCAAATTAAGGCAGAAAAAAGACCTTTAATTTTTAAAGCCATTCAAAAATTGCAGGCCTTCTTGCTAATGTTTCAATCTCTCAATACAAACTTGTGGATCCTTTAAAAACTTTGATTTTCTTCTTGGTCTATAAATAAATGCATTTTCTATCTACACTTCTCCTGTCATTTTCTTCTCTGAAGTAGCTAAACTCCACATTACATAAAACAATAGCATGATTTGTGACGTTTTCAGATTATTTATTACTTATTTGTCACTTGTAACTCTAAGTGACATGAGGATCCCAACTGCTGTCTGGGTTGCAAATGGGGAAAGCTCAAGAGCAGACAAGTGGCAGAAGCATCCTATCGTGGCCAGCTTGGAGGCACTGTGTCTCCTTGATTATAGATTATGCCATACTCACCACACAACTAGACTAAGAGTAGTTTGAAATTAAAGTTTTAGCTAGAAGACTCTTCTTTTGGGAAAAACAAAATTATCCAATGAAACTAAAGAAACTGCTCTATGAAAAACAGTGTCAGAAATCTTGCATAAACGGAGGTGGTTTATCCTTCATGTGCAGAATCATGCTTTACCTGTAAAAAAACCACACCTGTACATGCAAACACAGTTCTTTGAGCTGCTTTTCGAGGTGATTCGCTTCAGTTCTGCTCTTGATGCACATGTGCTTACAATCAAGTTGTGAAATAAACTCAGTGGTTTTACCAATTTCCTAAACAAATGCTCCTAGGAAAACACAATTTTTTTTTCTGCTACAAAACAGCTTTTAAATACTGCTAGGCAGCTATATATATTACATGGTGTTTTGTTCCTTCACCAGTCCCACAAACCAGTTTAAATCCCGCTGTCAAACTTTCTGATGACAACTTTTTCTATTTTAAATACTTGAGTGTTTCAAAGACTTTGAAAAGTGGGGTTTAACTTCAAAGGAAAGCACTTTAGTTTCATTGAAGGAAAACTAATGCTTCCTCTACAATCATCTCATTTACTGTATATGTTACTATGCTCTTACTACATTATCTAGTAAAAACATTAAATAAATCCAGCGGAAATAAATAAACAAATATTCTCTATCAGTCCTTGATAGTACACTGTGTCAAACTAATAGAACATTCCTACTTCAGTGGTATGATATTCCTAGACACTTTAGTTGTCAAACTCATCTTCCATAAAAGAGCATTGAGAGAAAGTCTTTCAGGAATGCGCTGGTCCAAAAACCAAAGCCAAGAACAGCATTTCAGCACTTGTGTCTGACTTGAGAGGAACTTCCTTGAGAGCTCCTTCACTCACAGCATTGAAGACATTTCAAGTTTTTCTTTTTCCTTAAACCTTCCAGGTTTGGAAGAGAAACTGTTAAGTTAAGCCAAAAAAGCTGTTCCAGCAATAACAAAATGAGAGGTTGGCAGAGAGCAGTAGGTTTTTCTTGTGTGTCTGATTTCTTTCTGACCCCCTGTTTGCTCTCATCTTGCCTTTATCTTCCCCTACTCCTGGCACTTATTTGCTCTATGATGACTTTTTTTTTTTTTAAATCACTGTCTTCCCTTCACAATAGTAGAGAGAAAAACTCTGCATATATTTTGTCCATGCTTCTTGGCAAAACAGCATTCTAATGTAAATTGATATTTTCCTTTCTTTACTAGTAGAATACTTAGATTCAAAGGGCTATTGGGTTGATCTGGAGATTACTCTTAGCACTACGGCCATTCTGTCTTTTCCAGCAGCTTTCAACCTATCAGAGTTAATCAAGCTCTGCCTTCATTGTAGAATTTAAAGTTGTCTTCAAACTCTGAAACATCTGTCAAAAGAGTATATTGAAGATTGGGCTCCAGATACGTGTAACTTAGACCAAGTTTTTCAATTACATTGCAGAAATTTTATCTCCGGTTACTGCTGCAGATACTAATGCCATGAAGTTTGAAATACTAGAAGGGTTTTAAGTAAGCTTTTAGGAAGTCAAAAGGAAGTTCAGAACCTCACGAAGCCTACATATTCAGAAATAAGCATATTAACCATTTTAAAACTAGATAGTTTCTAAGTAATCCAAGGAAAGCCAGTAAAAGACCTGAAATAAAAGTATCTGCACTACTAATTTTTTCCAACATGTCATATGCTGTTCCAAGAGTTTTCATCAGACTTTTAGAAAATATTTCCTTGTGCTTACATTTTCAAAGCTCAGACAATGTACAGGCATTTTGAATTGACCAACAATAACTTTAACTGATTGAAGACTGTTTAGCGACTAAATTATATTTCAGTACCAGCAGAAGTTTCCTGGATAAAACATACTTGAGATATGACAAAATTAGCCATTAGGAGTGCTTAAACCAGAACTTTCTCTTTGTTTTTTGATTTCTTATTTTTCTCCTTTGCCAGTACTTTCAGGCATTCAAGCCATTATCCCAGCTAGCTATTGCATATAAGTTACTACTTACAGGGATAAAGGAGGTGACAGCTCGAGGAATTAATGAAATTCTATTTTACTGGAGAAGTAAATATGCAGAATCTTCACTGTCATTCAAAGCACACCTGGATAGCATTGATTAGTCTTCCCATAAATACAGCCGCAAGTAGCTTTAGATATAGTATAATTGCATGTTTCATGAGAGCAGAGGAAGCAAAAATATTGTGGTTTACACTCCTGTCTATTTAAATTCATCAGCTATGTGCTCCGTCTCTGGGAATATTAAGCAAGATCCACGAAACCACACGCTCTTATTTTCCCCTGAGAAGCTGTTAACGTTTCAGTGAGAAGTCGGTCTGAGATTGCTTATGCTGATCTTAACCTTATGAAAGCCTATGAATATGCCTTTTGCATATTGAGAATAGCCATCTCTAATGAGTATTTAAATGTTGCATGCTCTTTTTTCTTGCTGTTATTTTATGACCACAATACAAACAGAGATGCGTATATGTATTCTCAGTGGGCCACTAAAAGCCAGCCCAAGGTTTTATTCCTGGAAACAACTAATTACCAAGCTCATCAGAAAGATGTGGAGATGTATGAGCAACCGTAACTTTTTTCCAAACCAAAAAACTCTTTCCATTATTTACCATTACACTAGGATAATGGTGTCTGTAGAAATACATTAAATGTCAGCCTTGAGCAAATTTTATTTTCACAGTCAACATTTTTGTGATTGCAGCAAACTTATTATATGATTTTCAAGATGAGTTCTGCTTAATCTGAATTTGTTTTATTGTTTGTTGCCATATCATTAAGTTATCTAGTTATATTAAGGAATTACAGTTGCATAGCCTCTTCATCCATACACTATATATGCGTTCCCTAACAAATAGAGCAATCTTTCGGAAAATCTGGGAAAAGTGCTGATTCAAAATACTTATGCAGCAGACAGAGCACAATTCTTAGAACAACTTAAGTTCTCTGCCCACAGCAGTCAGGATGAACAAAAGTTACATATGAACATAAGAAAAATATCACAAACATAACAATCGCAAATTATGGAGAAGGGAAGAAGAGATCTGAGTGGTTTTGTGACAGCTTGGCAGGTGAGAGGAGAAAGTTGGAGCCAACTGTATTACACACAAACCAAAACAGAAACACTGAATCAATCACAGCACTCCACTGAGTGCAAAGTGACTGTCATGTTAAACCAGCTACGAAGAGAAAGTCAAAGATTAGATTACACTTAGGTGCTAGAAAAAAATTAGAGTTGTGCAGGTGGTGGTACTGATGCCAGGATGATTTTTTGCCTTTTTATATACCCCTTTATATGGCCTTTTATACAGCTTTTATATATCCTTAGTGCTTTTAGCCCATATATTTGTAATTCCCTAAGTCTGATACCCCATGTCCCGTTAAGGCAGGAGACCAAACATCCTGGAAGCCTCGTGTCTAAGGGTCAGACAGCCCCAGACACCAAGGTCCTCTCTGGAACACATCCTGTAAACTGAGATAGGCCCATCCAGGGGGGAGACTCCTCAGAATGGGGGATTCATTCAGGTCTCTCATTGGGGAATCTTTGATAGATGTGCTCATTTGCAAAGCCTATAAGTTGTACACACGCTCTATCGGGTGTGCACATTCCGGTGGGGGCATCCCGGGGGGTGCATTCCGGGGGCACTTCGGCGCACTCCACTGGGACGGTGTGGTGCACCAAGGATCCTAAATACATACCGAGGTAAAAACCCCTTTACCTTTAACTGTGTCAGGCTTTCAATTTTAAGACCAGGGAAAAGGCAACAGTACAAAACTATTCCCACAACAAAAAGAGTTCAATGAAACCACAGACATAGTATATAAAGGGGACCAGTTCTAGTAGTATAGACATGAAGGAATTCAAAATGGAAGTGTTGAAGAAGAACTTCAAGAGAGATGGAGCTGACATGGACTGTAAATTATGATCCCTTGCTGTGATAAATGCTGCAAGTACAACAATGCATGTGGAACTAGACAAAGTAGGAAGAACAGACGAAACATTTCTTCATCCATTTTTGCATCATTTTGCAAAGAATATTTCAGCTGCCCAACTATATTTTTTTAGAGGAAGTCTCCATTTTTTTTCCAACCTGTAAGAGCAACTACCAATGTGAAAGGAGTTGAAATATTTCTTTATGCATATGCATTTCTGTGTAATTGAAAATCCTGTGCCAAAAGCAGTACCAGAATGTTAAATAAAGCAGAAAAAGAGATGTAAACAAGAAGTCCTTTCCCATTGTGTCAATACTCGAACATGTAAATAATTGGGAAACATTTTCACCTCAGTAGTACCCTTTGATACCACTGAAAGAGGTGCCAGAGTGACATGTTGCTTTCTAGAATGAGTTAGCACAGGCCTAGAAATCAAACTGGAACCTCTGGCTGCTGTGCAGGTTGATGGTGACACCTTAAATCTTGCAGCAAAACCCATAAAACACGCAACAATGTGAAATAAAAAAACACTTTAAAAGAGGTTTGCATTATACAGCGCTGACATCCCTCACATCCTGAGTAACTGATTTTCATGTTTCATCAGCTTTTGATTAGATATTGCCTAAACTAACTGACATAACCAATATTTTCAGCAGTACAGAAATTATTTATGATTGTTCCATGCGCAAGAATTGAAATAACCGGCTACACTTGCCATGCCAAACAATCTCTTAGTGGTCAGGGTCGTCCATACACATGAAAAAGACTTTTTGCTTACCAAGTCAACTTACAAGAGATAATTAGGTACTGTAATACCTAAAACCAAAGATCAGTAAAATGTTACTCATCTATGGAAAACAGTGTGTGTAGAGACACCATTATGATCATAGAAGAAATAGCAGAAAACCCTTTTCTTCACACATATCTGTGTCTTTTTACTAAATCTATGTAAATGTTATGAATATTTTTTAAAATGAGCTGAACTCCCACAGAAACTTTAAAATTTAAAAACAAAGAACAGAAAAACTACATGTTCAAAGATAATATAGAATTCACCACACACACATACACACTAAATCCACTTGTGCGCTCCAATATCCCCTCTCTGGAACAATATGGGATTTTTCAATTACCACACATAACAAAAGAAATGCCTATAATGTATATCAGCCAATCAAATTTAAAAATTAAAAATAAAACAAGTCTTTTTCAAAAACACCTTCAATTTCCACTTTGTTCCTCCAAAAATCAGAATATGTAGGAAGGTTGGGTTTGGCTGTAGTTTGGGGGTTTTTTTCCCTTTTTAATAGTACAATAAGAAAAAATTGCAATTTGACTCCATCAAGAACTCAAAATTTCACAGTCTTATAGAGAGTCGTCTGAGCCTCCAAAGTGTTCAACAGAAATTTTGATTTCAGGTTATATCCTCCCCACATTACTATGATCTCTCTATTTCCTCTCCCTGAGGCTGGCTTTGAATCATCCTTCTTATGTCTTTGACAAAGTAATTTAAAGTCACTTCAGAAATTCTACATACAAGCATAATTACTATCAGTGACTCCCAACAATTTGGGTAACTATTTTCATTATACAGAATCAGCTTTCTTACCTCTGGTAAACTTTCAAGAACACAGTCAAAACAGTTGAAGGGACCATACCATCCTTTAGCTACTCTTTGCCTTATTAAGACAATCAGTTGCTGATTTGCAAACATATGAATTAGCCCCATATAGATGTTACTCAGTCCCCATAATCCATTCTTGAGCCACCAACTGAATAAACAGCAAAAGCTTCTCCTGCAGAAATTGCTGAATTACCTCCCTGTTTTGTTTGCATGCAGGTGGCACCTCTCACAGACCTAACCAACTCAGCTCCATTTAAGAACAAACTGTAGGTCTAGGTAACCTGCTTTGGGAACAAAAAGGGCTTTCATTGTCAGTGTCTTCTTGATGTTACCAAAATTCGAATTGTTTTTTTTTAACAAGCAGCTTAGTCCTGCAGAAATATTTTCCTTTCTTGGACAAATTTAATTCTCCTCACAACTCACCTCATTTTAAAGTTGCCATTTCAAATGCTAATTGCCTAAGGACACAGTGGAACAGGTGCTCATACATGCCCATTGTTCTCTATTAAAAATCAGTGCCTCTGATCTTCACCTTACCCGAATCCTCAAACTGTAGAATTTTCATGGAATACTCCTTTGACTGATGAAGAATGACAATTCATTAACCTTCCAAAAGTCTTCTAACAGAATGTGATTAACCCAATTTTACCATGCAGATTGCATCGCTCCACACTTGCCACTTTTTAGTGATTCCAGGTTGCAGGATATTTGTCACTTGGTCGTCAGTTTGTTTCTTTATTGTTTTGTTTGAGCTTTTTTATTCATGAGATATCTGTTTTCTCATCTCAAAAGCACTGACTGTTCCTTGCCCTGGTGGAAATCCAGCCTCTCATTAGCATGAACTCGCAGGCATGGCTGTGAAAACATCTTCCCCTAGAACACCAGTTCCGTGAAGTCCCAGTATTCCCAGACATGGCCTTGTTTGGATTAATTTTGCAGGCAATGCTCTTTTTATGTCATGAAATTAATACTAGTTATGCCAGGCCATCTGTGCCTACCAAATGCACATGACGCCACCCAGCCTGATGTTTCCAGAACCTGAAGAAGCTGAGCACACATATGAGTTGTATGACCGCTGACAAACGCATTTGTCTGGAACAGCTCTTTGAATCAGTCTTTTATTTAATATGTTCTCCATCTCTTGATGTTTCTACTGAGCTTGTCTTTCTCAACGAATAAAGGCATTGGCAAATTAAATTAGAATCATGTAGTTAATTTCTTTGCCACAAGTGTTAGAATGAAATTGATTTCTTTTCCATGAACCAGCTGAAGCCAGAAGCCCTATATTTTACAATCGTTTCTACTCTTAAGTGGTTTAGTAAACAGTCAATTGAATGTATTTTATCTGTCACATTTATTTAAAATGATCAGACTTTGTGCATATCCCACTCTCTAGTATAATAAAGTGAAGGATTTCAAAGAGAACATTTTTATTAGATGCCAAATATTTCTTCCTTTTTTGAAACTAAGCTTTTCTCCTATATAATTTATCATATAAGGTAACCATATAATTAACAATTTCTATTCATATTTTTCACTCTTTTCTTCACTCCCACAAAATGACTAAAGTCATTAAGATTGTAACTGTTGAAAATCTCTTTGCACTTGATAAAATCTCGGGGCATTTACTGCTCTAAGTTTGTTAAGACTGTGGTACAACTCCAAAATACTAAAGGCACCTAAGCCAATAAACTCATTAATATGGAACTACTGCCAAGAGACAAGGTTTGTAAAGGTACATTTTCTTTGATTGGTCCTTTTATTGTGATAATATGAAGTTGAATTTATTCCCTGTACTCTTGATAGCAAGCAATAGCAACTTTGCCATCTATTCACCTGAAAAATACATAATTCTTAATTTCTCTTGCAAGGGCTTTGTGATTGCTTATCTATAGTATGAGCAATAACATTCAGTTATGTAATTAGACAAGAAAGGCATTTTTATTCCTAACCTAATTTTACTGACATTGGAACTATTGCCCATGAATAAATTGGAGAACTCCTACATGTAAACCAGTTTTTCAGATACAGTAAACAGGGGTTTCAGTGGTTCTCTAAAGAATCCTTTGTGAGGTTCAGATTAGTTGTTCAGATTAGTTGCGTGTTCCATATCACATGTACCATGATCTGTTCCTGATATATTTTACACACATCCCATGTGAATTATAGGATTGTGCTTAGGAATCAGTTTTCACGTCAAAAGGGCCGGAAAGAAGGATGTATATCCAAATCAAACATACAACCACACAAATAGCCTAATTCTGCACATAGCTTGCCAAAAAACTTAATAAATCTTGTGGCAATATCAGCTGCCATGTTCCATACTGTCTACTCATTACATTTTATGTATATTCGATCAGCTTCATTCAGTCAGCCTCAGCTGTCTGCCTGTAAGGTCATGGAGCATGTCCTCCTGGAAGATATGTCCAAACATATGAGAGAGAGGGAGGTGGCTAGAGACAGGAAACACGGGTTCACCAAGAGGAACCCATGCCTAAATAATCTAATGGTCTTCCACAATGGAGCAACTGCATCAATGGACAAGGGAAGAGCTGCAGATGTCATTTACACAGATTTCTGCAAGGCCTTTGACATGGTCCCACACAATATTCTTGTATCTAAATTAACAAGATATGGATTTGAAGGAAAATGTAAGGAGTTTTCTGGCTAGCTGCCTCCAAAGATTGATAGTCAATGGTTCAATGTCTAAGTGGAAACCAGTAAGGAGTGGTGTCCTTTAAAGGTCCATACTGGGACCAATAGTACCTCATATCTTCACCAGTGACATGGACAGTGGGATTGAGTACATCCTCATGCCTGCAGATGACACCAAGCTGAGTGTTGCAGCTGGTTTGCTGGAGGGAAGGGATGCCACCACAAGGCACCTTGACAGATTTGAGGAGTGAGCTCATGCAAACCTCATGACATTCAGTAAGGCCAAGCATAATGTTCTGCATCTGGGTTGAGGCAATCCCCCACGTCCACAAAGACTGAAGGATGAATGGGCTGAGAGCAGCCCAGAGGAGAAGGCCTTGGGGATATTGGTGGACAGAGAAATGGGCATGAGCTAGTAATTTGCACTTGAAGTCCAGGCAGCAAACCACATCCTGGGCTGCATAAAGTGTTGTCAGCAGGTCAAGGGAGGTGATTCCCCTCCTCTATCTGCTCTTGTGAGAGCCCACCTGAAGTGCTGAATCCGGCTCTGGGATACCTAATGAAAGACAGACATGGACCTGTTTGTCTCCATCCTGAAGAGGCCACAAGNGAGAGCCCACCTGAAGTGCTGAATCCGGCTCTGGGATACCTAATGAAAGACAGACACGGACCTGTTTGTCTACATCCAGATGAGGCCACAAAGACAATCAGAGGGCAGGAGCACTTCTGTGAAGACAGGTTGAGAGAGCTGGGGCCGTTTAGCTGGGAGAAGAGAAAGCTCTGGAGAGACCTTGTTGTGACCTTTCAGTGCTTAAAGGGGGCTTATAAGAAACCTGGGGACTACTAAACAGGGCCTGTAATAACAAAAAAGTGGCAATAGTTTTAAATTGAAAAAGGGTAGATTTAGATTGGACATTAGGAAGACATTTTTGACAGTGAGGGTGATGAGACATTGGAAGGGGTTGCCCAGAGCTGTGTGTGCCTCTGCCCTGAAAGTGTTCAAGGTCAGGTTGAAAGGAGCTCTGAGCAGCCTGATCTGGTGAAAGATGTTCCTGCCCATTCTCTGATTCTATGAATCTGTGAGTAATATTTTCTAATAAGACCTCATTACAAAGTAAAAGGCTGATATCTGAATGTTCCCTAATAAAAATCCTGGAGTCCTCGTTCTATACAAACTTTTAGTGCTTCGATAATATTAACAAAGATGGCAGAAAAATACAACTGAATAAATGTTTTCCAAATAACGGTTCATTCTGATGGAATTTTTATTAACTTGTGGAAGGATATAATGTATGGCAAACAGTAGTGCATATGAGTAAACGAGTTACCAAAAGACCAAATTAAGTGGGAGTTTACATCGTATAAAGTAGTTCGTGTGTTTTTGTGTACATATTCTTATATTCTAATCCTGACATAAGTGGAAGAGAGCTCACTCCAGAGGCTACCTCAACTTAGATTAGTCATGACTTGTAAAGGGTATCATTAGAACTGCTATTATATCCTGCCTTTCAAGTTTGTGGCAAAGTGCAAGGCACCTTAGCTAACACATTATAAATGACTTATTTAAAAATAAAAGGCAATCTTAATGACAGGCTTAGTGAACTGCATGTTTTACACATCAGCTTGCAGAAATTAGCATGCCAGAGACTTTTGAACTACTCTCAATCTTAGCAGGGCCAAACTGAAATTTTAGTTGATAATGTGCAACTTCTTGGTTACAGTGGATGGATAAAAGGAAAGAAAGTGACTTTGTCCTGGAAAAATGCTATCAATCTTCTGCAGATATTTGCTGGCATTTGAGTACACAGATAATATACATCCATACATGGATAGATACACATAAGTACATTTATTGGGGGCCACTAAAATTTACCAGCTAAAGTGATGGTCAAGCTAAATTTAGCAACAGCTCAGTAAGAGAAAGTAGTTCTTAAAATCCTTGACTCCAATAAATGCATAGGTATGGAAAATTTAGCCAATTACTGCTCCAAGGACCCAAAATTTCACTTCTGCAAATGACCAAAATTATTATCACTTTATCAGAGTTTAGAAGTTTGATGTACACTCAGGTGGAGCTGGTATCCTCATATTAAACGTTCCACTGACTACTACAGTCATGTAACTCAGTAAATACAGTAATAACATTGCTGATAACAGGCTGCAGGTCTTGTACTGGTTTTACAAATAGTCAGTACTGATTTCAGTGAGGAGTGAATTCATCCACAGCATGAGAAGCCTGGGGTTTCTGTCCTGCTGAATCTACTGGTGATGACATTGGTCTCTCTCACTTCCTGTTTTAGTCCGAAGATTTATGGATCTATGTCCTGGGTTGCAGTGTA
>VZTA01012432.1:232252-283441 GCA_013398855.1 Mohoua ochrocephala | reverse complement strand
TCAGTAATTGCAAAACTGTTTGGGTTTGTTTGGTTTCACTTTTATGTTCCTGCACTGTACTAGAAATGTTCTGCTATTTGAACAGTTTGTAAAGCTTTTTTGAGTCGTATTACATAATCTTCCCAACGACCTCCAGCATCAAGTTCAGATCTAAAGCAGTCTTTCTTCTACCTGTGTGAACTTGATAGCTGGGAAAAAAAAAAAGGCAATTACAGAGCTGTATGAGAATAACAAATTCAGCTGAACTAAGGAANAAATTGCCGAATTGTCATGTTTAGATCTGTAGCAACAAATTTTGCTTCATTACCTTCAGCATCACAAAAAGGAGAGGGGACAGGGGGTAGAAAGGAAAGGAGGCAAAGCTTTTTTTTTTTTTTTTACATGTAGTATTCATAGGAGGACTTCATTTCCCTTTCCCATGAAATAAATCTGTCTTAAATAGAAGTGTATCTCTTAGTGATGTGGAAAAACATTTGCTGCCAATGTAAATCAGGAGCAGTGGCAGTGAAATGAATGGATTGGCATGGGATCCCAATTACAGCAGTGCAAGGTCTGTCTGTCCCACCCAATCCAGATTAGTGCACAGAAGAGAGATGAAAACTACTTCTTTTTTCAGCATAAAAGTAAACTGAATAGTAAATTTATTTTGTAATCATGACAGCAGGTTATTAGCATGTCTTAAACATTAATCACCACTGGGTGAGTGTTTGTGAGTTGATACTTTCCATTGCCTCTTCATAGGGTCCAAACTAAAAGTTCTGACATCAGCTGGAGTCAAACCCTGTCTTAGAGCTACCACTGAAATTCAGATGTAGATTTGTAGTCTGAAATTCAATTACATCCCAGCGTCAAAATCCAAAGTGAGCTGCTTGCTTATTTGCACTTCTGCTCAGTTAGTGACTGTAGATAGAAAATATCTCCATTTTTTCCTGTTTATTGCTGATGCTATTTAATGTTAAAAGGTAATGGGTAAATAGAGAAAGAAAAAAGAGAGAGAGAATGTATTGCTGAGATAATTACAAGAAGAGGCTATTCCCATTAACAGAGCTTAAATTATATGATTAGGCTTCTATTATTTTCCTCACTGTTGCCTAGGAAATGTACACTGGCTTTGGAAGAATTATTTTACATTTTATTTCCTCCTTTTTCTTATCTTCCCTGAATAATTCCTTAATACCAGCAATAACAAAAGCCCTATTGAATTCTCAGAGACTCAGCTGTATTCTACCACAGTGAGCATCCTGCACCCACACTCTGGGGCTCAACACTGCTTTGAGCCACTCCAAGCACATTTGCCCACAAAAACCAGCCGTGTCACTCAAGGCTCCTCTGCCCCTTCCCTTGCTGTTATAATTTGGGACTATGGAATTCCCCCCTGAGCTGGATCCCCAAGCTATGGAACCTCACTCTGAGCTGGATCCCCAAACTGATCTTGCTAAAGAGGATAAAAGAGGGAGACAATGAAAGTTCAGGCAAACCATTCAGATGATTGCTCAGTGAGAAACAACAATCACAACAAAAGAACACAAACCCAACCAACCAACCAAGCAAACAGCCTGAAAGAGAGGAGGGAGATGTGTGGCTTCAGGTGGAGGGTCTTCATACTGCAACGCAGAGAGCAGTTTAATCAGTTAAAAGCAGCTGTGAGATCACAGCTCTGACAAACAAATACCTTATTCAAACATCTGCCAGACTGAACAGATCAATAAAAGTGGTATTTTACCCTCAACAGGAGCTGAAGTACGTGCAAACCTGACTTTGGCCCTGCCTGGCTCTGTCTAGTCCTGGTTACATTCACTGGACCTGATCCTGACCCCGACTCCAGCTCATGTGCTCACGTCTCCATCCCCATAGAGGTGTCTGATGCCCTGGGCTGCAGGCTGAGCCCATCCTTGTCCAGAGGTGGAATTCAGTTCAAGATTAAGAGACTCAACTTTGAGGTCTACACGCAGTGTCTCAGCAGGCAAGAGTTGTTTCTGCCCCTATCATCAGTGGAGACATAAACAGTACAGTCAGTAAAGTCATGCCAGGCTCATTTTCCCAACAGATACACTTTAGCCAGAGTATGATTTAAACTCTCCCAGCCTCCAAAATGAGATGGGCAGATTCAAACCCTCTGTTTGGAAGACTTCTTGGTCTGTGCTAATTCAGCCAAAACCATTCCCACCCCTGGGCTCTGGCAGTGTTTTATTTCCTAGAATAGATATTGCCTAGATGACTGCCTTAAAAGAAGATGAATTGTTCTCCAAGCTCCACTGACTGCATTAACTAAGACTTGGATTCAAGCACTCAGCCATAGGTGTCTAGTGCCACTTGTGATAATGTAGGATATTTAATCAAAAGAGCCCAGGTCTCTTATATGTCCTGTGTCACATTATAGGGTCACCGACTGGTTGGGGTTGCGAGGGACCTTAAACACCATCTAGTTCCAGTCCCCCTGCCATGGACAGGGACACCTCCCACCAGAGCATGTTGTTCAGTATCTAATAACCTGACTAGGGTGTAGCCAGCAAATCAGTAGCATCATGGACTCAGATGACTCAGTAAAGCTTGCTTTGGGATTTAGTTATCTGGACTAAATTTATGTATATTATTCAGAAAGGGAATCCCACACTAGAATTCCTGAGTTCATCACTCCCTCCACCACCTAAAGAAGATGGCAATGAAGGGACACCAGGTCCTGAAGCAGTTGGTGAGAGTAAACTTGCAGTGGAGGCTTTGCTGCAGTGAGAAATTCAACACAGTAAAAATGTTTCTCCTTTTACTACATTGTGAGTAGAGCTTGATCCTTCAGAGCTACCAACAATCTAAATCAACCCATCATTATTTTAAGTTCATATGTTGTCATAGTCAGGTTAGAGACCCATAAGTGGCCATCTCTTTTTCTTGCTTATTCCCACAAAAAATGTTATCTAAACATGTTCCTATTCATCTTGTACATCTGAAACTAGTAGAGAACAAGGAGCAAAGTCCAGAACCAAAGGTGGATGAAATTTAAATAATTCTAGGCATCAACTTTGACCCCACTTAGAGGGCAGCCATCCTTCCCCTGCAGCAGCAGCTGCTCACGTTGGAGACTGTGACTACTTCGAACCCATGATATAATGTTAAGGTATTTTAAATACAAACTTGATTCAGGTATTCAAAACTTAGCGTTGAAGACTCTTCTCGCTGCAAAAGCCCAGAGGGAGATGATTTCAAGGGTCCTGAGTGGTGGGAACAAAAAGTCAGTTGTGTGTCACAAAGTTACATCAGTTCCTAGGAGCCTGTGCCATGACTCTATCTGAGTTTAGCCTTGATGCTTTAAAAGTGCCTCATTCCCTGGTTTATTTTGACTGTCTCTTCCCAGTCTTTGCACTTATATACTTACCCATTATTAGTTCACTGCTCTTAATTATGGCTCTACTTTGGGTGGTATGTTTTAACTGCTCCCCTGACACCAGAGTTCAAGCATAAAATAGTCTATGGGCACCTTCTTTGGTGTACCTCCTCCTTAAATAATTTTTCCAAGTTCGGGTATGTGTTCACTGCTGCTTGCATTATGTTTCCATCATGGTTGTGTCTTTTTCTCATTCTGCAAACTCTGTAGCTCACATTCAAGAAACTGGGACAGGAAGAAAAAAAAAAGGAGGATGGGTGTGAATTGCAACCTGAAACAAAGGGATGGTTAAGACAGTAAAAAATCCTTGCAATTATCCAGTCTGACTTTACACATACATCTGAAAGCTATGTAACATGATCGTTTATGATAACCTTCCCCAGACCTATTAAGCAATGCAATGATGAAAACAAAATGATTAAACCAAAATGAAGGGCTGTGAACCAAAGCTGGCTCAAAATTTCAACTCATAGGCCACCCTAAGGCAATTAGGCTTTTTAAACACCAAACTGACAGATTTCAGGTGCTTCAAGCTCACTCGCTATTGCATAAACTGTTTACAAAGACACCCCAAAAACTGGAGACAACCTCAGAGCTATGTTCAGTGCATGAACTCTTATCCTTTTTGAAGTCAAAGAGACTTTCAGCATTAACTTCAATCGTGCCACAATTCCTTTCCTGGTGCTTTTTGTACAAGCATTGACATGGTTTTGAAGAAAGGCAACGATTCTGTGACAAACTGAGCTCATAGCTTGGTAGTTCTTTTACCCCATGGGAATATTGTACCTCACTGCTAAAAAGCTTTATAATAAAATGTAGGAGATGGTATAAATAGACTCAGTGATGCCACTAGGTCAGTAAAAAATAACTGACTCCTTCAAAGATGGCTGGACAGCACCACATCTCTGTGCATCTTGCTTGGTCTTATTTATTGCTAATTTCAAAATGCATCTATTTGTCCTGTGAGCGGATGTGTTTGGCAAAGAAATTACAAGCAGCTACCACCGAGCACAGATGTTCGTTGTCATCATTGATAGCAACAAATATCATCAGTCCAAAGCAAGATCACTCCTCTAAGGGGAAAGTATATATAGCTATCATTCAAAAAAACCTCAGCCTCAGATCCTTGATAGTTCAGTAACTCACAGTTTTGCCAGTGGGGCTGATAGAAGTTTCTTTGTTGTGATGGATGCATTTGCCATTACTCACCATACCGGTTCTCCCCTCCCCTCCAGCTGTTTTACTGTGGTACAATATCCAAAACCCATGAATCTTGCAGTATCCTAGCAGCCCGCTCCGTAACATTCCAGCCTGACAAAATTAGAGCTAATAATTCAAACAAGCTAAAACATCAAATGGGAAAGAGTCAAAGGAGACTTTTCATTAAAAGCATTGACTATTGGGGAGCTGGGAGATAAATGGTGATCCAGTAACCATCCTTGTCAAATCAGAAAGTGTCAATGTATTGATTGCCTCATTATCACGGAATTAATTACAGCTGTATCTCGCTAGATATTTAACTTATAGCTTGATATTAGGACTTGCTTTACTTGACAAAATGATGAGGTTTTGTTTCAAGACTCTCTGAAGTTTGGGGGCATTTTAGGTTTGGATTTTTTTCTTTTTTTTTTTTTTTTCTTTTCAACATGAATTGTATGTTTTGCAAAAGGATGGTGACCTGGAAAATTAATCTCTGCTTATCCATGCAAACAGACACAATATCTCTCCAAATTTCCAGTCTGCCAGCTCCTTCTGAGATATTTCTGTGAACCTATAGCTAGAAGAAAAAGGGCTTTGCATCTATTTCACTGGGGTCAGTATGACTCTGTATTCCACAAGGTGATGGAGCCCAGAGACTGTGCCTGTGATGTGCCTGTTGGTGAGCAAGGGACTGCATTGGGAAAGCCAATTTAGTCCACGTGATCGAGCAGGTGGTCACAACTCTATAAAAAAAAGAGTTTCAATGATCTCAAAATCAAGCACCAACTTCCTGTTTATATATATATCCAGTAACTACGAGGTCAGCTGCCTTTCCAGTTCGGGGATCTACCTGAGATCATTATCTCTGAATGGTTACCAACTAAAGCCAACAGCAGTAGGAAAACTATTCAAGGTCTAAAACAGGCTGCCCAGGGCAGTGGTGTAGTGACCATCCCTGGAAGGACTTAAAAAATATGTAGATGTGGCACTTGGGGACATGTGGTGAATTTGGCAGCGCTAGAGAAAGCTTGGACTCAATGATCTTTGAAGTCTTTTCCAGCCCAAACAATTCTACGTTTCTATGAGCTAGTAGTGCACTGCATTAAATGTAACATTTCAGAGCAGAAGCCCCATGTGAAATAAGGGCTCGTGAGTTGTTACTTCTGCTGTTTTAGTAATTTTTTTTAAATTTGGTTAACATTGTTACATTTGATAAAAATGATCTGATGTATCACCCATTTATTTCCAAGTGCCCACTTATACAGATATGGAAATACTGGCATGGGAAGATTAGGCATCTTTTCTAAATTCTTTCAGGAAAGTAACCATAGGAGAAAACCAGCTTGGGTGTCTAGATAGACGGGGCAGCTTGCTTTTCAGTAAGCTCTTTTTCTGTGATGTTATCAAAACAGCACTTAAGTATCTTATTTATGTTCTTATTTTAAAATGATTTATTTCCTACTTTGATCTTTGAAGGTGTCATAATGAATCTGGAGTAAACAGGGTGAAATCTAATATTGGATCATATCTGCAAGTACATCAGGGCAATCATTAAAAAATCCAATGCTGTTAGACTTTGCAGGCTAATTTATCTTTGTTTTAATGATGTAAAAAAACATGTGGAGAAAAAACCAAAAATACGTTATTTTCCAATGTGGGAAGGTGCAGGACTTTCACGGGTGCTTATGATTTTGACTGTTTTTACACAAGAGATGCAATTAACACGTGATTAGTTCCTTTTTACTGTTTGGTGGCTTTTTAAGGTAAAACCGTTTTCAGTGTTTGATTTCAGGTCCAGAGTGAAAGACAAAAAGATCAAGTGAACACGGGTTTTTACTTGCCAGGTTCAGCTGTGGAGATCACGTTGCTGAGGCAGAACCAAAGAGGGTCACAACTGGCAAACCGTCTCAAACCACTCCTTAACTGTGCATTCCCTCATCTGGGTTTCATTCACAACTTCTTCCACCTCAAGCATATTTACAGCTTTTGGAGGCTGAATCCTGTTAAATTGCACCATTGGTAGCTCCTCCACATGCAGAGACCATGCTTGATCTTAGCTCTGTGCTGCAAGAATGCAGAAACCACAAAGTCTAAATTGAAAAACATCCCTTTCCTCCCAGTTTAAATGCCGGACAATCCTGTTCACTGGCAGAGGAAGAGAGGGATTATTATCGTTTGAAGGAAGCAGCCTGAGAAACCAAGGCCACGCAGTCTGAGAGCAGACAGACACTTGTTGGCTGCGCTGAATTTGTATCTACAGCTTGCATTAGGCGTTGTCTGCTTAGGAACAATAGCAAGAGAGACACTTCTGAATCCAGACCTTTACAATAACACCTCCCATCACTTCCGTCCATCTCTTAATATCTGTGGGTGCTTTCTTTTCCCTAATAAAGTACAACTTGTAAAATAATAATAATTACCTCATAAGACAGATATGAAGCTTAATTAAATAAAGGCTGATTATCAGAAACTTGGTGCATGTGCGGAGCCTGTTTGCTATAGCTTTTCTGTTGCTAAGCTTTTCTGTAGATCAAGCCTGGGCTGTACAAGAAGTGATATGAATCATCTGTATCAAAAGAAATATGACTCATTCAAGGCAGAGCCATCCAAGACCACAAATGAGACATTATTTTGATAATGAGAGATTTATAGAAGAGACACAGGCAGAAGGATCTCCTGGTTCTTTTAACCCAGCCCCTATTCTAGGCCCCTACACAATCTCCTTAAAAATGTAATAATCTTCACTTGAACATCTTGACGGAGAAGGACTAGCCAGCAATTCATAGAAGATAGAAAGCAGATGAGCCTCCGTCATTTTTACACCTAAACTCAAACCAGACTTCATCAAGTTCCTCTGTTCTTTTACTGCTGGTTGCAAGCTGAGACTGGAAGTGGAAATGCCAAAGTATCCCAAAGACGGGCAGCATTTGTGATGGGATGAGAAGCAGATGTTGAAGAAATCTCTGAAGCGATCATCTTCTCACAGAAATATCAATGTTTTTTGTGCAATTGAAGCCCAAGTCTCCAACAAACAGGTGTAAGCAGCCTCCACTCCTAAAAAGCTCTGTTTAAAATGTCTTTTGTGGCACATCCAACAGCTCCATAGTCATTGGGAATATCCAGGAGCATCTCAAAGGGATCAGGACCAACACTGACTCAAGTCATCAGTGTACCTTGATTTTAACTGCCCAACTGAAGATAAGTTAAACCCCGTCTAGCGAAGGTGCCCTGCCCACATCAGGGGCTGGAAACAAGATGACCTTTAAGGTCCCTTCCAACTCAAAGCCCCGTCCAACCTGGCCTTGAACACTTTCAAGGATGGGAATGTGTCTGGAGGTAGGAACAGGCTGAAATCCATCCCTTTCCTGTATCGTTGCCTTATTTCGTGGTATCAAATTGGATGTTGGGCCAGAATTCTTAATACACTTCAATTCCCATGGAATTTAATTGACTTATTGGCCTCATCCAGTTGTGGAGTTAACTACACTGAAGATTGTTCAGCTTCTGTGGTGAGAAGACTTAAGGAACTATTGTGAATCAAACATGATAAAATAGAGAAATCCATTGTATTGTCTCACTTTAGAAAATGAAAGCCATAGGTGAGATTCATCTTACCTGAGTGTGTTAAAAGTCTTGCTGACTTTAGTCATGCTAACACGCTTAAAGGTGTAGTGATCACCTGCAATTAAAACTGTAAATTTCCCAGCTGAGAAAAATAGAGTCTTTCAGAAAGTCTTTCATCTCAGCTACATTAAATTCATATTTTAGGCCTATTGATCTCAGAACTACCTGTCTTCCCCACTGCTTACAAAAGGAACCCATAACAACCTCTTTAAATTTAGACTTTTAAACGATAAACACCTAAATTCCATCTGAAAAAAGCACTGAGGCATAATTTAACACCTTAACTCTAACCAGAAACCTGGCTGCAAGCATCTTCTGACAGAATATTTTTAATAAGATATTTGTTCATGGAAAACTACTTTTTTAAAGAAAAAAAATGAATTTAAGAATGAATGAGTTATATTGAAAGTTTTATGGGTCTACAGGGAGCTAACAGAACATAACATTTTGACTCAAGAGGTTTTTTTAAGGGCGATCAAACCAAATGGGTATTAAGTGAGGATACTGTAAACACATTCATAAAATATGATTTCTTTTTGCATGTACATTATCTTTATGATTGCCATAAACCTGAGTATTAGCATTTTTGCCTTGAATTCTTGCAAAATCTCAGAGTGCCTTATATTGATTAATTAATTAATCATTCTCATGGATAAAAAACTACCTGATGGGTTCCCTGAGGTACGGAGTCCCTTCTGGTTAGTGAACAAGTGGGGGGAAAAAGGAAATCTTTTTGCCTCCAGCTGTGCCCCCAGGAAGACACTTTCAAAGTGCACCACAGGGCTCAGGCTACGTTTTTTCATCCCAACCCTTCTGACCAGTTACCTGTGGATATCTGAGACTGCTGGTGGAAGGGTTCATGAAATGAGGAGCAGCTTCTCACTCCACCAAGCACATTGTTTTAAAAGAAGTAGATACTTCACTCCCATTTATCAAAGCCAAAAGGGATTTGGAAACAAATTTCATTTCCTAAACAACTGGAGATTTCTCAATAGATTTGAGGTGTTTCTGTCTCTGAGGGACACGTAAATCTCATCTCACAAACACCTTAAAGGTGGCACCGAAGTCAGGGTTAAGCACTCGGACCAAACCAGTCTTCCAGTTTCTGTGCATGGATTCAATACAAAAGAATCAGGAACCTCCAGACAGTGATTCACTCTGTCCTAAAGCAGGTTGCTTGTTGATTAACCAGAACTAGGAGTCTAATCTATACACAACCAGCATGAAGCGAGCTTAATTCCTTCAAAAATAATCCACACTGCTATAATGCAAGTCTTACCCAAGTTAAATCAGGCTCTTTTAGTACCAAGTCAACCAGACCACTTGTTTCAAGCCCACATAAACATCTCCAGTAACAACCAAAACCAAATGTGAGAATTACCAACATAAATGCTCGTTTCGATGAAAAAATAAATCCCTGTATTCTAAGGCTCTTTGGCTTAAATCAAACAACCAGCTAACCTTTGAACCAGCACTGGGAAGTTTCCATTCCAATGAGAGCTTTAGGAATCCATGCCAACAACCTACACTCCATCCCCAGTTGGCAGGAGGTTGGCAGGGATACAAAAAAACATGTTAACAATGCTGCTTTTTTTCTATATATACAGTAAACCTTATGTGTATCAACACACTTGTTTAAACAGCTTTTTGAATCTGACTCACAATCTTCATGAATACATAAAAAGTTCCAGATGTTAAAATGTCCCAGGACGTGCATTTTAACCAACTTTGTTCTGCATTTGTAGCCTGACATGCAAAGAGGGCATATTGATTAGAATTACTGGCATACTTACTGCTTCAGCTTTCCTGCTTCCTACTGAGTGGTATTTGCCATGGAATGACTTGTCTTTGTGCTATTTATTCCTAGCATGCTGCTCTTGGGATCCTGGATGCTTTGGAAATTCCCTTTTCAGCAGCAGCTGGAGAGTTGAAAAGGGAAGAAAGAAAAAAGAAGGGGGAAAAGCAGTCTGAGACTTCGCAGGTGCAACGAGGGTGAGGTTGAGAGGAGAAAGAGAAGAGGGTGAGGAGAAAACGTGCTTTCCCTTCTCTGTCTACAGGAACTGACCAGATAATGCCCAGGTCCGTGCTCAGCTCACCGTTGGCATGTCCGTGGCAGAGCCTTTGCGCCAGTGCAAAGTCACTGTTTACTTTAACTCTTACCCGTTATTAAATTTAAGACTTGGAATCCCCTGTAGCCATTTGCTTTCATTAACAGTGAGCATGTGCACACAGCCAGAAAATCCAGGGCCTGGGAGAAACACACTGCAGAATGCTACAGCTTCAGCAAAAGCCTGATAGAAGTGAGGTACCCTGGATGATTTGCATGGGAATTATCATAAAGGCTTAGTGGAGCTTAAAATCAGATTTTGTGACTCTTTCTGACCTTGCTTGCATTGATGCCATACCAGTGCCACGTTTCTGATTTTGGTTTAGCTACTTCTGAATAGGAATAAATAAAATTCAGGTGGCTCTTTTTGAAGTGTCCTAATTATTCTCTTATTAAAAAGGATGAAGCACTGAGCTCAAGGTCTGTAAAAGGGTTGACGGATCCTGTGCTCCTCTATTCTTGGAGTGGCATCTTAGAATGTCATCCAGTTCATTTATTGCAAACACCCAAAACAGCCCCCACAGAAAGCAGCAGGTACTCACTCGATGGAATAACCCAAATGATGACATTTAGGCTCCCTGATGAGTCAGCTGGCACCATCAGGACTGACAAAGAGCTCTCCAGGGACTATGTGCATGTTTTACTCTGTGATTTTTCAGTGAACAGTGCACACATGATGACAGGAGCAGGAGTCTTCCAGCCCAGCACACAAGCCAGCTGCAAAGCAATTTTCCCTCTTTTTCCCCCGGTCCCATAACATTTGCATTCCTCCCTGCAGAACAGCCTGTGCCTGGTGTCAGGAATGAAGGATAAGTCCCTATTTCCTTCATTTTCCTCCTTTGCCCCAAATCTCCTGCTATAGACTAGATTTTGATATGGAAGATGCCTTCTGGGCAAGGCAAACCATGTGTTCTTCAGGACCACGATGTTTTAGCTGATCTCATTCTGGCAGAGTTAGGAGCAGCCTGTGCAAGCCTGGCTTGGGCACCTGACACCATGGATCAGGCACAACAACAGCTGACTCAGCAGGGACACACAGCCCCAGGTACCATTTAGGGATAAATGAGAGCTGGGCAGGTGGGAGGAGTTTCACAAACTGGCCTACAGCTGTGAGTGAAGAGTCAGAGGTGGGGCAAAATAACGTACATTTGATCTCCTAACTCAAGCTTCTGAGGTTTCTGGTTAAAATTAAATGTAAGTGTGAGCTGGCACCCTCTCTCCCCTCTACCGACTACTTCCTACAGCAGGATGTTTGATACTTGGAGAGCCACAGGCACCTGTATGTTGAAAACAACACGGAAGTGCCTTTACCTCTAACTGAATCCCACCTCCCTTTACCTCTGAATGATACTTTATGTATTTGCATGCTTGGCTTCATCTGGCACTGGCAGTGCCAAAATACAGGCAAAGGATTTAGGTGTTATCCGAGTGGTGGGAGTGAGGCCTCATGCTCCATGATTTTGCCTGATAGTGGCAGCAAAAGGGCAGATGAAGGACAGACGAAGGAGGACACTGCAGCAATATCATTAATGCTTAAAGACTTCAAGTGTACCAAAGCTTGAACAGGTCGAAGCCTTTGGCTTCTTAATATTTAGATTGGCAATCGAAAGTAATGCATCTCAAACACTGCAGAAATTTATTCAGATTGGAGGCATTCCCCACAGGAGGAGTGAATTCACCTCACCTAACTTTAACCATCAGAAAGTCAGACATTCATCTGCACTGTTTAATCAGTTCCTCTTCAGCCAATGGAGAAAGACACAAATCTCTAGAAAAGGCCTCATCCATCCCAGTATAAGTGAGATGAGCTTCTCTCTGGAGGATCCTGTCTGCTTCCATTGGCTAATGAGAGGTGATCAACACCTCAGACAACCAGCTTAGATTAGGAACCTGCCACCTAGGCATGTGACATTCCATGATATTCATCTTCCCCCAGCCTTTAAAAATCTCCTGAGTGTTGTTGCAGTAACAGATACTGCTTTTTCATATTTCTGCTTCCCAGAAGTGAGTTTTGATTTCAAGTGTATTTCTTTTGCTCCAACAGTGATTCATTGTCATTCTCCTCTTCCCCTGTTTAAACGTGTGTGTGCATGTGCATGCATATACACACTGTATGGATGAACTCTCTGTATCTGCATGTGTAATGCAACATTCGTGTATTTTATGGCATTTGATTTCCTATGAACAAGGAAATCTGACAAAGTCTCCAAATTTCTGCACTGAATTCCAGGCATGGAATACTTTTTCTATTAACTATTCATAGGATCGTGGAATGGTTTTATGGAATTCATGGGAATTAAAGCTCATCCAGTTCCAATTCCCCTGCCATGGGCAGTGACACCTTCCACTTGTACAGGTTGCTCAGACCAGGGGAAACTGCTAGAAATTAAAAGCCTTACCAAATTATTACTAATTTTATATGCTTGGGGGTTATTTTTAAACCACCTTCTCCCAGGTGCTGTAGTTGGCGTGTTCTGGGATACTTAAGTCATGTAAAACCTTTAACCTGTCTCATCTCTTCTTCCAAACTGAAGTCAGCTGAAGCTTTTAAGGTTCACACTTAAAATTAACTTCTTCTCTATTGTGTCTTATAAATGTTCTAATCTATAGCTTGTGCTTCTGACCTGTGGACAGTGGCTGTCAGATGCAGAGATAAAACAATCATCTTTTTTCATCGCATGAAACCAGAAAGAAAAAAAATAAAACCAAAACAACAACAACAAAACTCACACAAAGATAAAACCAAACAAAACAAAAAGAAACCGAGTCAAAAAAAGAAGACAATATATACACAGTCTGTTTATATCCTAATAATATCAGATGGACTTTTTTTTGCAGGAAAATAAATTACCAGATAAATAGCTTGCTTGGATACTAAACAGATTAGCCCTTCATGCCATTTAAAGGGAGAAAACTACTCTGTAACAGGAAAATTACTGTTATATCTGCTATCTCACCTGGTGCATTTCCTTTCCATTCTACTGATAATCCCAACATACTTTTTATTAAGAGCAATTCAAGACCCCATTATTGTTCCAAGATCTGACATTCACACAGGAAATGAGAAACTGTCCTAACCTTCCTTCCTGCTCATAAAGTCCTGGAAGAGGTGGATAAGACCACAGAATCTTTTGACTTAGGGTAGATTTTTTTTTTTCTGCATTTGCATAAATCCCCCAGGCAGGCAGGAAGAGACAATATTTCAAACCCAATCCCAAATATTTCATTTGGAGCAGTTATCTCATAATTACAGAGCTGCAGCCAATTAGCAAAAATAGAAACTTGTGGAATAATTCCGTGCTGTTAGAGATGGAGGAAGGGATGGGGCTGATGGGCTTTAACATGTATTATATGCAGATCTACAGTCCTGGACTAAACCAGGCAGTCCCACAGAGTGACCAATGATGCCTTTGCCTGGAGGGTACACTCACCCTAGAGGCGTTGATCCAAACATCTTTTCCTTGTGAAGAAGTTTTCTGTTGTGGAACAACCATTGCTGCCATGGTGATTTAATAAAACAATGAAATGTTTTGGGCAATCTGAGGCACAGGCTTTATTTGCCCACCAAAAACGCACTGAGAATTTGGAGAGAATACAGTTATCTTTGGCAGGGGATTAGGGTCCACATGCAGAACTTCCCTGGAAGCCTGATAACTGCAGGGGGAAAAAAGCCTTTTCTTTAACATCACCTGACCCACAGAATCTGCAATAGCAAGAACCCCCAGTGTCGTGTGGGCCCAGAACACAGTGAGGTGAAGATGGACCTCTGGGTATCTGCAACTCCTGCTGGGAAACTTCTTTTGAAAACCCCTCAGACTCCTCATTCCTTCACCAGCAGATTGGACTTGGTGATTCAAGGTTATTCCTGCCTCATGTCTTACTCTTGAAGGTCTCCAACCCACTAATTTGCTGGTCTGCCACTTGCTGCTTCTGTTTGTAGGACCCAGAGTGCTCAAGTGTTTTACTGGTGAGCACTGGAGGCCATGGTGAGGAGGGAACGGGGCAGACCTTTTCCACCTTCATGATATATTTACCATTTTTGAACCAGATACACCCTGTGGTAGCTCTCTAAATAAACAAACCTTAGGAGCTGGACTTGATAAGCCTCATGAGACCCTTCCAAGTCAGGATATTCTATGATTCTAACCTCTGCAGCATTTTTTGCAAGTGAAAATTTGGGTATGTTTTTCCTTGCCTTAAGATCAGAGCCTGTCCCTGAGTACGACGATTGCAGGGTTCCCTGTGATCACCAGCCTTTTGGCCAAACAAAAGTGTAAGGGATTATCTCACAGAGTCTAAAAGGTCCCCTCACCACTTTCCAGGCTCAGAAATAAGGAACAGAGTCTCAAAGCATGGCTGTCTACAGAGGGTTACAAGCAGAGCTGCCACAAGCACAGGATGTTTCCTATTCTCTGTGCCACACAAACAGCTTCAGTGCAAACTTCTTGTAGACCACTCCTAAGGTCTCTGGGGAGAACTTAGAGCACCTTTCAGTGCCTAGAGGGGCTCCAAGAGAGCTGGAGAGGGACTTTGGACAAGGGCATGAGTGACAGGACAAGGGGGAATGGCTTCCCACTGCCAGAGGGCAGAGTTAGATTAAATATCAGGGAGAAATTCTTGGCTGTGAGGGTGGTGAGTCCCTGGCATAGGTTTCCCACAGAAGCTGTGGCTGCCCCATCCCTGGAAGTGTCCAAGGCCAGGTTGGGCAGGGCTTGGAGTAACTTGGGATAGTGGAAGGTGTCCCTGCCCATGGCAGGAGATTGGAATTGGATGTTTTTTAAGGTCTCTTCAAACCCAAATCATCCTATGATGCCACAACTATGTATTCCTAAATCACATGCATGCAAGTACATGGATCCCAGCTTTGCCTGGAGATTCAGTGTCAAAGGATGAGCAAATTTTCCCTTCCGTGTCAGCTCAAGGCCAGCTGGAAGGAGCAATCCAAATTATCAACTCTTTCTGTATGAGATCCCTGACGCAGAAGAAGTGCCATGTCACCACTACTGGCAGTCACTTATGTCCCAGTCCCTTTGAAATAAGCGGGATCTCTGGATGTAGTTGGAGAAGAGGTAGGGAAAGCCTGCAGTTCCTTGGATACTGCGCAGTGTAGGACCAAGTTGGTTTATTCCTGAAATGGGTGAAGATGTTGAAGATCATGTCCAGTACAAATAAGCAAAAGCAGAGAGGATGAAATGCTCCTGCCCTTCAGCTTTCCTTTGACTACAGGAAGTCCACCTATGGGTGTTCCCAGCCCTGCCTACACTGATGGTCTTTCTGCCTACTCATAAATTTGCCCTGTGTGGTTATCATCAGAATTTGACTTGGTTGCTGCCAAAATTTCCTTTTCTTTCCATATATATGCTACCAGGAAAGTTATTTACACAAGGCTAATAAAATCACATCCTTGGAGGAGATCCTGTGTCACACTGGTCGTAACCTATCTCAAATGGCAGGAGTAGGTGCTTTGCTATGAAAATTTAAGGAATATTCTCTGTTGCATCAAAAGGCCAAAAATGTGATTCAACTACTTCACAGCGGACAGCACCAAAGAAATTAAGGCCAGGCCCTCTTCCTCCTGAATCAATTATAATTTTGCTCCTGATTGAAATGAAAGCTGAATCAGACTTCATAACTACTTCCCTGAGTACTTTAATAGCCAGCTCTGTGTCTTTATAATGCCTGTATTTATATGGCTTATTCATTTAACAACATCCTTTCCCCTTCATTTATGTTACAAATAAACAGAAATTGTTGAGCCAATGCCTAAAAAAAAAAGGTAAATATTTGCTACAGTAACAACTGAAAAATAGGATTCTCCTCTGGCCCTGCATTTGTTAAGGATAAATTGGGTCCAGTGATTTTTATTGCAGTCATTATAAAAGAGACCACACACTCGTTTCTTCTAGAAATGTTTAATCAGGGCTTTAAAATTATTAGTATGGCTCCTAGGACCTGTAGCACCTTGGGATGTACAGAGGGTATCTGCTGAAGGGTCTCACTACTTCCTCCCCTGATTTGTTCCAAAAAAATACATTTACTGGTGCGGTTATAAAGAGGTGGATACGGAAGCACTGTTTGCTGCAGCCTGACACCAGAAGGTGTGATATTGTCTATTTTTTGCATCAAAGTCACCCAAATGAAGAATAATCTGCCCCATATGGATACTGATATGACTCGATTGTGCCATTTGGGCCAGATGCCAAGGAAGTGGGGTCTGATAGCTCCAAGCTGTCTGCTGTGGAGGATGGACTTATAACTCCTTATGTTACAAATATTTGAGTTTCCCACTGTTTGAATCTTTTTTTTTTTCTTTCTTTTTCTGAAGTCCGGAAAGGCTCACCAGGATGGACAAAACCTGGCATTTTTTCATCTTTCTTGTAAAGTTTTTCTGATGTCCTTTCCACATCTTCAAATAAAATGACAGTTGGCTAAATGCCACCCTGCTTTTTTTAAAAAATAGAATGTGAAAGCAAATAAAAAATGAAGTGGTTTAAAAAAAAAGAAGGAAGAACAATGAAAATGAGGAAATTAAGATCTAGAGTAATATAATTAACAAACAGTGAGAAGATTAGGAAATTACTAGAACAGCCTGTAATTTTTTCACATTTCATTTCAAGTTAGGAGAATGAAGGAGGAATCAAGGCGGAAAGGCCAAGGAATTCTTACATCTGACCTTACTGGTGCTCTTCCTCAAATCCAGGTCACACTTCAACTCTTCCTTGTGCACTACATCTTGTTATTCTGCTACCTGGCAGAGCGACGAGTGAGTAGATGTTGAAAAGCAAGCCAAAAAGTTGTTCTATACAAATGCTAAATGTTGTTGTTGTCATATGAAAACTGCTGTTCCACCGTTCTCACATGAAAAGGGAGCCTGGTGTGCCTCTGGCTGGGGACACAGCCAGATCAGGCCGAAGTCACGCACAAACTGTTGTGTAGGTGCTTCAGGACCCTGCCAAAAGAGGGTCTATGAATGCAATATATGGTTTCAAACCACGGATCATGGCCAGCCCGTGGAAAACTTGCTCACTTTTCAGCCTGCAGGTTAACCAGAGAGACTTGAGAGAAGGAGGGACTCCTGTCCCTGTTTCTGGTGTGGCTGCCAGAAGCTCCTGGTGCACTTTCCACCTCCGGAGACCATGAGGAAGGGAAAAAACACCTCACAAATGTTCAGCTGGTGAGTGCATCAGGAAAGCCTCTCCCTCTCCCGCTGCCACCATTCACACCCAGAGTTACGGTCTCTAATAACCTTTCACGTGGCCTGAGAAAGGCCTGGCCAGTTCCTCTTTTTTCCCCATAATAAGAAAGAGCAGAAGAAACTTTGCAGTTTATGGACACAATAATCTCATTAAAGCTTCACCATGGCTTCCAGAAGTTTTAATAAACCAGCTGGTTAATCACAATAATCTCTCTCCCCCCTCCACTTTATGGAAAGATCCTGCAGTCAGGAAATATAAAACTCTCAACACGTTGACCACAGCAAGGATTACAGCCTCATGCAGTGACACTTTTCCAACTGGAGATCTTGTGTGCTGCACAAACCTCAAACAACCTCATAAACAAGTTCGAAGAAGACCTAACGCCAGGCTTGCCAAGGAGAACATCAAGAGTGATTCTGTTAATGAGGTCTGGCTGGAGCTGAAACACCTCTCCTAAGTGTGTTATTTTTAATCAAGTCATTTCCAACAGCAACCTTTATGGGAATGTGCACTGATTCATTCCTTAAAATTTACACTTGAAGGCCCCAGTCTTCGGCCACTGATGTCACCAAAGGCTTTGGCAGTGACGGATGGATGTTGAAGCAGACACCACGCTCAGTGACTCAACGCCCACAGCTCAGACCCGAATCCATGTCCTCAGACTCTCATACCTTCGAGAAGGTTGGGAACATGATCCAAGAGCTCGCCTCTATAGCAGAGAAGAAAGTTAATCACAAATCAGAGAGCTATCAAAGGGCTGGAGCACTTCTGTGGAGACAGGCTGGGACAGTTGGGCTTGTCAGCCTGGAGAAGGGAAAGCTTCGGGATGACTTCATTGTGCCCTTCCAGTACTTGAACGGGGCTTATTAAAGAGGGAGAGAGACTTTTCACATGGGCAGATAGTGACAGGACAAGGGGGAATGGGTTTAAAACTATTGTCTCTCCTAAAAGATGAGAGATGGTGTCACTTCCAGTCCATAACCACTTCTATTCAAAGCGTACCTGAAGTAAGAGTTGTTTGTTCCCAGAAAAAGGAGATTTAAGGTTAGTGTCCTGCTCCACTTGACAGATTTCAGGCCCCTGTCTCCCAACAAAGCCCCTTAAGCCACCAGGCTACTTTAGGAAAAAAAGCATCTCACCCCCTCCTGCTGCAGTTAGGTGACTGTGAAACCAGGAGTGAGGAAACACAGGGGAGTCTGATTTCCCTTAGGACAGCTACTTTGCCCCCTAGACCTGTCTTTGTGTTACAAACAGTGGCAAGTGTTAAATGTGGACACCACATCCGAAGACCCTCTGCTGCTGGTAGACACCGTGTGTTCCTCCTGTGGCAGCAGAGCAACGCCAAGCACCCGCAGTGGTGTCAGAACAAAGCATGACTCTAAAGATACTGTGGAACTTGAGCTCATCTCTTACCTATTAGGCTTCAAAAGCTGAATCCTCCTGGGTCAGACAAGTTAAATCTCCTTGCACAAAAAAGCACAGCACGAGGAAGGAGGAAACTCCACAGTAGCAATGGGACTGCTGGGAAGTGCAATTCTTTATGTCTGAAGACCTCAAAGTGCTTCTCAGCATAATTTAAGCAGCAAAAATCATCTTTTTTGCCACTTATCTCTGCCTAATTTAGCAGCTTTTCAGATATGACCTCTTAGTCCATTGAGGGCATCACTAAGCACTTATGCAATTCATAACGTCTTCTTTGGGTCCCAGGTGTCTGTACAGTGCACTGAGAAACAAAGATGTAGAAATTACGTTCATCCAGCCAACCCAGGTGCTCAGGTCAGGGTGGTACAAGGCACCCACTGGGAGTTCTCTCTATCCATGTAGAGGGAACCTTTGCAATTTTGACAGGTGTCTCCTTACAGTCAAGTAAAATCTAGTGAGATTCACTTCGATCCTCAGCAAACAACTAGAATATGGCTCTCTTTCCCCATTCATGAACACTAAAAATGAGGGTTAAACCAGCTGTTCCAGTGGAGCTGAGAAAATACAGCATTTTTTCCTTATTCCCATGCCATGTCTCTCACTCAACCACATTGTTTCTCTAAAGGTTTTCTACTCCTGGAAATTTACTATTTCGGGATAATGGTTCCCAAGTAGTTGTTTAATTAAAGCCCCCATGTAGCCAGTTTTATTCCAGAATTCTGGAATAGCTATTCTGGTAAATTCTGAAGTGTCAAGAAGCCCTAAGGCACGTGAAGAGAAGTGTGTGCCTGTCTCAATGAGAAGCTGTTAAAAGGAAGGTGAAAATAATGGGAAACTTTCGTATATTGGTAAAAGGCAACGAGTATGTTGCTGGTAGCATCACTTTAAATCATTCTGGCACACAAACAACTGGAGCTGCACAACTAGTTTGGAGGGGAAAAGAAGGATTGAATTAATGCACCTTCCTTTTTGATTCACACATGGTCTTCAAGGTTACAATTTAGCCATTATTTGAATTAACATTCCAAATAATTTCTCGGAGGCATCTCAGGTCTATGAGCTGTTGATTGTATGTGTTTGATACATGAAAATCAAGCTGTGCTAATTAGTTTTGATTTTACATATAGTTTATGATGTGTTAGCTCTTTGCCTTGATTGGATTAGTGCAGCTCTTAGAAACACATGTTACACATGAAATAAAAGGTATTCTCAAATACCTCTGACACAAAAAATCGTTGGAAATTCCTTGCTTGTGCAAATTTTCCTGCAGTAAACTTACAAGTCAAACTATACCTTAAACAAATTTATGCACTGGCAGCACAAACAGGGGAAAAATACTTGCAGTGTTTTATTTGAGCAAGAAGTCAGTGTTCTGTAGACTAGCCCAGCACTGTTCACTACTGGGTTCATTAATTGCATCCACTAATTTTGTAGCCCTTGTTCCCAGCACTGAGAGTCCTCTGCTCATGCACCAGCCCCATCACACACACAGACATACTGACCTTCAGCTTCAATCATGCCCTCCTGCCTGCACTAACATGTACTCACTCAGACACTTTCACATTGGGTTACGTGCCCAACTCCTGGCACTCACATTCGGTTATGTCCAGAGTGTTACACCCACACTTAATTACAATCACACCCTCACACTCCCTATTCAGCTACACCACCAGTGCTGCCCACCTCCCCCCACGGTCAATTATCATCACATGTGATTAAACCTGCAGTTCTGCACCTATAATCCTCCACTGGCTTTCGCATCCACTTATGCTCAGCAGCCCTCCCTGGGATGCACGTCTGCTCGTCACATCCGTGCACGCATGGAAACACCAGGTTTCTTCTTTCATTCTGACAGTGGAGTAGGTTTTTTTTTTAGTTTTCCTTTCAGCGGCACAAAGAGCACCCACTTCTTGCTGAGGAACAGAAAGACTTGCTGTTCCCGTGGACTCTTGCCCTCTCAGAAAATCACCTTGAGTCCTTGTTTTATACCTCCTGAAGAATGTAGGCTGTGGTGGTTTTTATTTTAGTTCCTGGCAGGACTTTAAATCAAGGCACCGTTTCACCAAATGCTGTGTGCTTGAAACAAAAGGCAGTTCCAGCACTGCGGATTCAGGCTGTATCTTTCATCTGGAGAGAGTAACGGAGTTTCTCATGGAGGAATAGAGTCACCTCCTCAATCCCCTGTTGCATCCATGGGAATGTTACAAAAGCAAATTCCTGATGTTCCCTGACACCCAAGCACCCACCTCCGCAGTGACTCGCTGCCCAAGTGGTCTGCAGGCACCTGAGGTGATCCAGATAAATAATCCCCTCTGCATGGCTGCATGGCCTTCCTGAGCAGTTGGTGATGAGCAGGTGAAATCCTTCTTCTCCCAACATCCGCGAAAATGTTGTTTCAGTGACCACAGACCTGGAGGTGCCCATGGCCAGGTTGGATGGGGCTCCCAGTAATGTGGTCTGGTGGAACATTCCCTGCCCATGGCAGGGGAGTTGGAACAACACAACCTTCAAGGCCGCTTCCAACCCAAACCATTCCATGATTCCTTGCTTCTGTGACCTCACCCTTAAGCCCATCGTGTCTTCATGAAGACAAGACCCACCTCAGAGGTGTGTGAAGCCCACACAAATGTTAACAAGAAATCTGGGAGGCAATGGGACTGGTTTCACTGGATGCATTCAACTCCAGGAACACTAACCACAGCCACGAATATTAGTAAAAGATCAGTAAGAAAAGAGGATAGGAAAAAATGTTGTGTACAGACACTTTAGAGGCATAAACAGAGAAGGCTCATCTGTACCAACCCATGTGCACCCGCATGCACAGACATCACATTATTTTTTTCGGTATTTAAAACCCACAGTCGGTCTGAACCAGACTTAAGAGGAAGCTCTGAGAATCTGAAGTAATTTCTAAAGCAGGTTTTGATTTAGGAAGATAAGGAAAAGCTCTGACTAAGAAGCCAAATTTCCAATTGTATATTCCTGACAGAGACTTGGACCTGAGTTTCCGTTAATCAAGACAAGATCCCAACAAAATTCACTCCTAGAAGTAGTGGCAGGTGGTGGGGGAAAGGAAAAATAAGAATAAAGAAAAATAACAAAAACAAAACCTAAAACCTAAAAAAACCCCTGCAGGACGAGACAGAGTCTATGGATAAGTGCCTGCCACCACAATAAGATACACATGGCCTGTTCAAAAATGCCTTTGCAGGAAGCCAGGCCACAAATAAAACAAGACATGTGGTGTGGGGTTGAATTGGCCACTTTTTTATTAAATAAACAATTAATCCACATCAAGTAACTCTAAATCATTTAGGAGGTCTTTGTTGAGCCTGACCAGAACTAATATGTGCAGATAGCCTGCACTTGGCATTATGATTGTCATTCCCTGCACATCCACCACCCATCAGAAATCCCAGTTCTGTGTGTCTCAGAGAGGCGGGAGAGCAGAGGAGAGAGGAGATAGAGAGGGACACATACAGGGGGAACAATCTCTTTTCATCATCCAAACATCTTCAGGACTGTCCAAGTCTGAAGAGATGCAAACCACGGAGGGGGGACACACCAGTGTCAGTGTCATGGAGATGGCACCCCCATTCCATGCCCACCACTGTGTGTTCTGCCCATCATTCCGTGCAGAGAGGACTGAAATACCATGGCTGCTCCTACCGTAATTCTTGACAAAGTCAACTGAAGGAGGGTAGAAAAATACGAATGGCTAAATGCATCCTGCCATCTCCTCCTGGAAAGATTAAAAGCCAAATTTTTGCCACAACCTGCTGACTTTAAAGATGCTCTTTCTAACAGAAATATAATGCAACGTAGAAAAATTAGAATATATTTCACCACAGCATTGTCATAATCAACAAAGATCACAATGGCAACACAGAAATGATATTTTGTCCAAATGCCTTGCAAAACTTTCTCATTTGAAGAGGGCGAGATTCAGGCAATGCTGCTCTGAATTCTCCAAGTTCACTCCTGTGATTATTGTGGCTTCAGATAAGTTATCTGGCTCCAATGTTCTTGTATGATCTTTATAAGTCAGAGATATTTTGGTCAACATTTTTCCAAGCTGCTGTTGGCTGTTTGCTCCTCATTCTTTTTCAGGACCCCATATTTTAACCACCCTTTTTTTTTTTTTTTGAAGCCATGCTAAATGCCACCACTTCATAGTCACCACTCTTACAAATCTTACAAAGATGGAAGCGTTTTGGAAAATCCAATTTGACCCTGATGTAACTGAGATAATACCTGTGAGCTTCTGAAATACTTAAGGCAAGGACTAGGGCCAAAGGGCAAAGATCTGGGTTCAGAAGAGTGAAAAGCTTTATGGTGACAGTAAGGATTACAATTAAATCATTTGCTAGGAACATGAAAAAAGTTTTTAAATGTTGTCACTCTCTAAGAGGTGTATTCTGCTTTTCAGCTGATGATCAATCACTGCCTATTTTGAATTTTTATCAAAATAGGGAAAATGCCTTCAGAGGCACTTTTCTGGAGGCTTGATCCTGAAAGACTAGACCCAGCTGTGAGGGTCCATCGGGATCTCAGTAGAGTTTCTGTGGCATCACTGACACCCCAGTGCTCAGTTAACCCTCTGTTGAGAGTGGTTTTGTGGATTTATGCCCAAAATGATCCAGATGTGATATTTGTAGTGGTCTCATTTCCTATGGAGTAAAGGAAGGGAGAAAAATCATGCAGCACAGCATTTGCCATTGTTGAAACCAAAATGATGATCAGGATAGAGCAGGGAGAGCAACTTTGCAATGAAAAAGATCCCAGTCCACATTTTGGGTTCACACCTCTCAAACAGCTTGTGGGAAAACAGTAACAGTGACAACAATAAACACAGGAGCAACAAAAATGTGGAATCCCAATGCCTGTGCCCACAGTGAGAATAAAAAATGCAAAGCCTGGGCCACCTCGCCTTTAATTTCCTAACTGCTGTTTTGTAAGGCTGTGTCATGCTTCTCAGTTCAAACACGCTTTGGCTCTTTATTATTCATGGGCCTTTTTCTCAGTCAGTGGTGTTGAATAATAAAACAGCCCAGGATCAAATGGGCCAATTCTCCACGCCTGACACCAACTGCTACTGTTCGCTGGGCTCTGCCAAGCGTTGCCTCTGATAATGAGTGGGATTTGGTTAAACAGTAAATTAATGAATAATGAAATATCCAGGTTGATCAGTTAGAGAGCACGCTTGCTTTGCCCCCGGCCAAGTGCTCGGGGCAGAAATTACTCTCAAACGGCACTTGCCTGTGTGCTGGGCTGGATAACTATTTTACAGCCTATTGCTTGACAGGATGTTGGGAAGGGGGCGAGGGGAAGGGGGAAAGTCGGGGAAGCAGAGCGGGGAGGGCAATCTCCTCATCACCCCTCATGGAGGGGAGAAGGGGCCGCTCTGGGGTTGTACAGACCCCCCTAGAAAGGGGAGAGGGTTGCAGGGTTGAAGGAGGTCGTGATGAGGCTGGGAAAAGGAGCTCCCTCTTAGGTCTTCCTCCCTCTTCTCCCTACTTATTTATTATTATATTGGTGGTGGCATCATTATTATTATTATTATTATTAGTCCCTAGTCAGGATTACCTTGACCCTGGCTATCACTGGGGTTAACCCAAACTTCGCCCCTTCCCCATTACTATCAATTCTCGCCTTCCATCAGCCCTGTCCGAGCGTGTTTCAGAGCCGGGCCACCCCTCCTGGCAGGGCTTGGAGCCCAGACTGCAGAAAGAGCCTCCCGGAGCCGTGTGTCAGGTGTTCGGGGCAAATAAAAGAGCCTGTGAAAGGCTCTGCCTGCACGGGATGGGGCACAGAAACAGAGATGGAAAAAGCAAGTGCGGGAAAGGAGAAAACAACCCTGAACCCTTCATTTTAATAACCCCGTACCCTTAATTTTCTGCATCGGGAGAAATAAGTAGCTGTGAAATATTTCCCGCAGGTCAGTAACACAAGCACACTTATGTACACAAACACACAGGCACGATTTTTACCTCTAGAGAAGGGGAAAAAGCTCCCACACCCGGAACTGTACCCCAGCCCAGGGTGTTTATTTGGGGTGCTGGTATTGCTCCACATCAGCGAGAAAACCGCTGCAATTATCACCTTTTATCCAGAAAGGAAACTCTCTGTAACCAACTCACCCTTTTTTTTTGGTTTGTTTTTGTAATGGTTATTCTTTCCATACTTTGCAAACAAGCCCAAACTTCCTAAGCCAGAGCAAGGAGGGCGAGGAAAAACGCTATATGCATACTAAAAATAAAAGAAGGGAGTAGAAAAACCCATCTCTTTCCAAAATGCGAGTTTTCAGGTCGGGGCTCGGTTACTTTCGCTCGTCTCATGTCACTCCTAAGTTAAAGTTTAGAGAAGCCTGTGAAGCGTAAGGAGAAGGAGGTCCCTGCTCTGCCTCGGCCATCGCCCCCGTCCTCTCCCAGCTGCCGGGCGCAAGGAAAAGCCTCCAGGCGCCGGCTGCCGTGGCAAGGTCCCGGGAAAGCGGGATTGGAGGGGTTTAACGAGAGGCTCCTTCATTTTCTGTGTTCATTCATCTGATGGAGCGGCGTTGTGCGAGTGTAGGGATGAACAGGCGGCTCTGGGGCAGGTTAGAGCCGGTGTTTACTTTATTTCTCGAGCAGAACCACCGCTCACATTCACCGTCTCACCTTAATATCCAAATCCAGAACTTTTCGTTTTCAAGTATTTCGCTTCGTTGCTTCCCGCTAGCCAATTTAAACCGCATTTTTTACTCCAGACTATTTCCGTGGAAACCATTTACCCAAAAAAATGTTTTCTAGCCCCATTTGCAGTTCTTCCACCACCACTGCCCACCGTCTTCCCATCATTACCAGTTATTATACTGTGATTTTCCATACAGAGCTGGAAACAGGCTCCCTTTTTCCCTGCCAAAGCAGGTTCCACTCTGCACCGGAATAAAACAGAGTTTTGGGGTGACCGGGGCTGATCTCATCCCCATCGTTGCTCACAGCTTTTTGGGAAAACTGCAGCTTTCGGTTAAGTTACTGGGAGTTTCACAGGAGAAAAAAACCTGCCAGGTGATGCTCTGTGCACTTAGATAAACTACTGTTAGTGCTGATTTCATGAGGCAAAAGATCTTCCCTGGTACTTTGACGGATTTTTGCAAGGAAAATAAATGCCCACACGCATTTCATTCACATTGGTGTTTTAAACTAGTAAAACCTTGGATATAATTGCAACTGCAGAGAATGCTCTTAGTAAATCTCAGCACGCACTGATCTATCGCCTGGAAGGAACCGAAGGCTTTTGTTTTAAAGGAAATGTTCCTCTGTACCTGAGGAAAGCATCCTCCTCTCGTGCTGTCAGGAGATGCAGAGGATTTTGCTGTGTGCTTAACAGGACTAATAATCACCGCCACAGCACTTCCCCACGCTGGGGAACCGTGCAGGTCCAGTGTTTGCCTTTGTATTAAAAACACCTTGCAAATGTTAGATTTGGGTGGTTTGGGGTTGGTTTTTTGGGGTTTTTTTGTTTTGGTTTGGGTTTTTTTTAAGAATTTTTTTTATACATTTGCTCTATTCGGAGCTGGAGGGAGTACAAAGATTCTGAAAATTCAGGTGAGAAATACATGCTCAAATACACACACACTTTTTTTTAATTTTAATGTTAGTTGGAGGAAGCTCCAAAGTAATTGCGGTCATTTCGTAATTGCATGAGATTCTGGAGTTTTTTCTTCTTCATACTAAGCAGAGAGTATAGAGACACTCTTAACTCGTAAACCCCCAGAGACTGATCCCTCCTTGCCCCAAGAAGCGTTCACTGGCAGAGGGGGTTTTTTTCTGGAGGGGTAATCGGGGCAGCCCTTCCTCCGCTGGGACACCGGGATGTGCGGGAAGCAGCAGAGCCCAGCCCTGAGGGGAGAGCTCCGGGAAGGACCTGCCCCTTGCACCGGCTGGACACTCCTGCAAGGGTTAAATTCCGAAGGCAAAGACAAGGAGCATTTTTATTTTTCCCTTAACTCCTAAAATCCAGCAGTGGAACCGATTCTGGAGCTATGCACGGTTGTGACACGAAATGTAACACAATGTCCTGGTACAGCTGTGCAGAGACACAGACACACTTCCAGCTACAGGGGGAAAATATGTGTGGATGCCTGTTTACGAGACAGACAGAGAAAACGAAGGAATTCGGTGAATATATTGGTCCTGGGGATTATTTAAGACACTTGGCTAGTTCCATCATAGGGACACCAGATGTTATTTATGAGGTCTCGTATAAATGTGGGCCATACCATGCAGGTGGGGAGGGAAAAGGCGGCAAAAAAGCCAGGGGAAGGAAAGAAAGGAGTTCACCCCAAAGGGATGAAAGACAAAACTGATGTTTATAACTGTATAAATCACGCTGAAGTTTTGTAATGGAAACTGGAACTACCTGGAGTTTAAAGGAAGAGAATGGGGCAAGGCGGGAGAGGCGGAGGGAGGGAAGGTCCCTGCTGGTCATGGCTGGGAAAGCAGATGAGAGCCCAGCGCCGTGGGGAGGGGAGGTGGTGCTGAGCTGGGGTGCGGCTGGCTTTGCTGGGGTTACTGCGGCTACTCGCTGGTTTTATCCTTAGCTGGAGAAGACGTGGACAATGCGAGGAGGAAGATCAGGACATAGGTAGGTAGGTAGGAAGAGAAAGGGAGAAAAAGAGAAAGAGAAAAAGAGAGAAAAAGAGAAAGAAAGAGAGAAAGAGAGAAAGAAAGAGAGAAAGAAAGAGAGAAAGAAAGAGAGAAAGAGAGAAAGAGAGAAAGAAAGAGAGAAAGAAAGAGAGAAAGAAAGAGAGAAAGAAAGAAAGAAAGAGAGAAAGAGAGAAAGAAGGAAAGAAAGAAGGAAAGAAAGAAGGAAAGAAGGAAAGAAGGAAAGAAGGAAAGAAGGAAAGAAGGAAAGAAGGAAAGAAGGAAAGAAAGAAAGAAAGAAAGAAAGAAAGAAAGAAAGAAAGAAAGAAAGAAAGAAAGAAAGAAAGAAAGAAAAGAAAAAGACATCAATCTGATCTTGTCTTGTTGAAGATCGCTGCGAAAATGTAGCGGAGAAGAGGAGATCAGCAGGAATATTCCTGCTTTTCTGACACCGCGTTTCCAGAGCCCAGGGTTCCAGGGTCCGAGCTGGCTGCACGGCGGGGGGAGCGGGAGGAGACCCCGGCCCGGGGGGAGGCAGGACACACCACTGCCTCCCGCAGCAGCGAGCTGCACTTTATTATAAACACATACATAGATGTGCTTTGAATTTGCAACCTTGACATAGTCGCCGGGAGCCTGGGAAACTCGGGGTGAGCCCTTCCTCGTCTCATCGGGTCCCGTTTTAAAGGGAGCCCTCCATTTCCATAAGCGGGTGCTTCTGCTGAGTTTCAAGAGAGCTTTTCCAGGCGCATTTGTTTTTGTTTTGGTTTTTTGTTGTTGTTGGTTTTTTAAATCCCCTTTTTACATAACTGTTGCACAGTTCTTGAACAACAGAGAAACTTCCTGATCCCCCCCTCTCCCTCCAAAACAACCTCCCCTCAGACTCCGCTGGGAACAGCGAGGGCTGTTTTGGAAGGTTTCATGCAAAACATGTGCTCTACTAAAAATAATACCATCGGTGCGATTAAAACAAAAGCAAACAAAACAAACTAAAAAAGCGTGGCATGAAGCCTGGCTTTGGGGAATCAGCTCCAGTGCCGCTGGTATTCCCAGCCCACTGGCATCCTTGTCCCCACACCTGCCCGCAGCTGAATCAGAGGGACTGAGGATGAGAGGTTTGGGGGTCCCCGCTGCCCGCCCTGCAAACTCCCGGTAAAAATTGGGAAAGGCAAAGCGGGGGGATTCCCTTTGCTCTTTTTCTCGCAGCTCCGCTGCTCCCCCACCTTGTTTTCCCCCTGCTCGGACCCCGGGCGCTGCCGTCCCCGTCCCCCCCATCCACCCACCCACCCGCCTCCTCCATCCCGGGCCCCACAAACTTGCTCCGGGCGTTTTTGCCATCACACCACGGAGAGAAAGTAGGTCACGGCTGAGTCCAAGCCTGGCTGAAGCCGAGGCAGCCGAGCCTCGAAAGCTTTCCCATAGAACACACTTTGGGGTCGTCGTTTGCAATGTTGTTTGGTTTTGTTTTTTTTATTATGATGAAGATGATGATTTATTTTGGACACCGTGGGCGATCAGCTGAGCCGGCTCCTGTAGTCCAAGCTGGAAGGAGAGGGAGAAGGGAGGTAGTTTGGGAGATGGAGGTGGGGATGGATTTATTTTTTGCTATTCCCGCATCCCCTCCGAGAGAAATATTAAGTTGCAAAAACCGATCCACCGCCTGTCAGGGCTCCTGCACCTCTCCGCCTGCCCTCTCCAACCACTGACCGCTCTCTCTAAAAACCAACAGATAAACCCCAACCCAGACGAGCTTTCAAACCGGGTATTTAACTGAAATAGTTCACCGAAGTAAAAGCGAGGCTTTAAACCGGTTTTCCACCCTCAGGGCTCCGTTCGAGCACACGTGTGTGTTTGTTTTCAGGGTGACTGTGCGGAGGGTTAAATTGACAGTCCTTTCCAGGAAAAAAAAAAAAAAGTNTAAAAGAAAAACGGGGAGGGGGGGGGGAGGGGGAAGGTGTTTTCTATAATACCAGTAAAAAACAATTAATTAAAAAATCCTGAGGCCCTAATCTGCTCCCCCTCCTCCTTCCCCGAACCGCAGGGTAAACCCCGAGTCACTCCGGAGTGGCTCCGGGTTGGCCCTGGGGATCCGGATCTCCCCTCAGCTCTGCGGCGATTACAAACCTAAATAAAGCCGATTTGGGAACGGAGGGGAAGGGAAGGGGGAGAAAGAAGTTTTCGTTTGAATATTTCCTCTTGCTAATTGCTGGTGCTGCAAGTGTAGACCCAAAGGTGGAAAACAAACCCGCGTTGTGAATACGAACATCACTCCCGATCTCCGTATAGGAGGATATAGAAACACACATCTATTTACACACATCCAGGTGCGCAAAGCCAAATGCACAGGAACAGTAACACAGCAGCGGGAGGGAAAAAAAGTTTGCTGATGTTGCAGGCTTGCATAAAATTTTCTTTAAACGGCTCGTACTTTAGAAAGAAAAAGATTTACTCCGAATTCAGCTGGTTAAAGCAAAATGAAACAAAAGCTCACGTTAACATGACATGAGGTTTATTATAGGTCTGCTTAGAATGAAGAGGTAAGAGTGGGAAAAAATATGGACACTTTTGAGTCAGACAGAAATAAAATACCAACATTTCTGAGAAGCAATATTTATTGTCTTTCTTTTTTTTTTTTTTTTTTTTTTTTTTTTTTTTTTTTTTTAATGTAGAGACATGTCCTGAATTTCCCCAAAGCCTAGACTGGGAAAATAAAGACTTCTTGGCGTTATAAGTAAATCCGTCTGCAGAATCGAAGCAGCACCAACATTCAAAAAAACTGAAGAGGAAAATACAACAAAACACAACAATCTCTTTTTTTTTTATTCTTATTCTTATTATTTATGTAAATCAGGTCATCACTGGACAAGAAACCAATTTCTACCCATTACCATAACAGCTTGTCTATAAAGAACAGAAAAGATTCAGATAGGATACTATCTAGTCAAGCGGGAATTTATTTTTTTTTTTGGTTTTATTTTTTCTTTATTTTTTGTTAGTTTTTTTTTATACTTTTCGTTTTTAAATTCCCCCACCCATTCACAGAGGTATAGAGTCACAGATAAATAACCCAAAAACTACTTGCTCGCCATATTTACACATTCCCGTTAAATTAAGCATAAATAAATATATACAAACTCAATACTGAATGCCTCTCCGCATTTCTTCTCAGGAAGAGTCGATAAACTGATATTTCTCACTGCATGGTCAGATTTTTCAAGAAGAGGAGGTGAAAGGGATCGTTTGGGGCATAAAAGGAGAATTTTTTATTATTTTTTTCTTTCATCTTTCCAGTTTCTCATTTGCTTTTTCTGAGCTTTGCATTTGTTTGGGTCTTTTTTCTTTTTTTTTTTTGCCTTTATTTCTCGCTGGCACACAGTGTTTCGTCTCTCTCGAAATGTTCAGGCGTTTGCCAGTGTGTTTGGGGATGTTTTCTTTTATTTTTTTTTTCCCTTTGTATAAGAAAATATACTATTTGTAAAAAGCCTACGGTCTCTCTCACACAGGGAAGCCGGAGGGGAGGGGGAGGTTGTCTGGATCGATCTGGTAAATGCTTACGGCAGCTGAAACAAGCACCAAATTCTCCGAGAAATGTATTAAAACAGAGCCGGACAGGTCTGTGTGATAAACCGGTCAGAAAGAGAGGAGCAGGGGAAGGGAATAAGCCCTTTGGGCACAGCTAAAGGTCTTAAAACCATCCTTCCCCCGCTCCCTCCCAGCCCCAAATGCAAATTTGGGGATTTGGGAAGAGATTGGTCTGGGATGCAAAGGGACTTTAAACAGCTTCTCACAGAGAATTTCTATTAGGTGGGACAAGACACGACCCGATTTTAAAGAAACCATCGGGTTGTAAAAGGATTCCCATAAAACTGGCTTCTTGTTTCCATCACATCTTGTGTGAATAACAACCAGGAAAAAAAAAAGTCAGGGAGCATACGAAAATAAAGATCTTTCCAACGGCAAATAAAGAATTGTTATTAAAAAAAAAAAAAAAAAGTGAGACTAAGAATGAAATAAAATTTACAGCAACCCACCTGTTTGGTTTGAAAACAAACTTTTCACGGTCTCTCCTCAAACTTTTCCCTTGAGTTACAAAGCAAAGCTGCCGTGTTAATCCTCCTGTTTATTGATTTATGATCCCGAGGAAACCAAATCTTTTAATAACTCAATTATCAGATAAACGTCTGAGGTGCCCCGCCAACACAAGTAGTCGGGCTGGGAAAGTGGAGGGGAGCAGGAAAATACCTTCCAGGGGGAGGCTGAGTTTAGTCTGAGGGGGACCTCTGGACTCAGCACCGATAGGAGCCACCAAGAAATGGATAATTCCCTCTGGGACCAGCACTAGGCTAAGGGGAAGGACAGAGGGTTGTGCTCCTGTCCTGTGTTTTCTGCCTGATTGCATTGAATCATAAACCTCGTGAATTTTATCTCCACACTTTGGGGACCAAATGGGGGGAGGGCATCCCACTGCAATCATGGGAATTTGGCTTTATTTTGCCTGAGCAATGCACAGCCTGACATTTGCCGTTTGTCTCCTCCAGGTAGAAGGCACGAGGGACAGACTGAAACTCTTCCCTCAACCTGCTCAAGGTTTAGGTCGTGGTCCAGGTGACCAAACCTGTGCCTAGGGGAGATTTCAGCAACAGCAGGATCAGGCCCTCACGTGTGTGAGTAGGTCTTTCCACAAGAAGTTCCAAGGGTTCCCTCTCCCCATTAACTCACAGCGCTGGTGGGATACTGTCCTCTGCAGCTGAAAGGAGCATCCCCTGCATTTCCGCAAAGACAAGGGAAGGCCATTCCCAACGTGCTCCCAAAGCCCTCAGCTGGAAGCTCTGGGGTGGCAGGGAAGAGGTTGCCATGGCCCTGCACGTGTAGCTGGGGAGGTGGAAGACTCAGAGATAATTTGGGGTCTCCCCACACCCAAAAGCCCCCCTGGGCTGGGTAATGCTGGAGGGCTGGACCCACAGGCTCCTCACGAATCCTGTTTGCAAGGGACAAACAAGGCAACATCCAACACTTGGTGCTCTGCTCCAACAAACAGGATACTCCCATCAGGCACAGAAGGGAGCTGTGCTTTCAAGTGGGGCCATTTGTTCCTCCCCAGATCCCCTCTTTCCCTTTCCTGTGCATCATTGCTGGGCCATGCCCTACACTGGAGCCCGCACTGTCCTTCCCCAGAGGCCTGATGGCAAGGGGTAAGATATGGGGTACTGGGGGCTGCCTGGAGGTTGCTTTTCAATCTGGGGGTCCCCAACCTGCTGGTGGGGGATCCATGGTTTGACCACCACACCTCCTCTGGTGACATCCACAGGGATGTGACAATTCCTGCCATAACCAAATCCACTGGCAGGGACATGCCAGGGTCTAAGACTGCCTCCAACTCATCTCAACAGCCCATGGAGAAGGCTGCCTGCCTCAGTTTGCCAATTTTCTCACAGGAGAGTCCCTACAGCACTCTGCCCCAGAAGAACCAAAGGTACACGAGCAAGGAGCAGCTCAGGAGGAGTCATTGCTCCTTGAGGCTGGATGATCCCTGGATTTCTATTGCCACGTGTGCCCAAATCACAAGCAGAGAACAAGAGCTGAGACCTGGCTGCCTGAAGATTTGCAAAGCAGAGCAGGCCCTCAGCTGTAACCCTGTCTCAGAGAGCCAAGGGCACTAAGGGTGACAAGAAGGTCATTTGCTCTTTTGTTTTGAGAACATTTCATTGAGGGATGTTGGGAGTATTGCTGAATTATTTCTCCCTCACTATCCACTTTGAAAGGTGTCTCAAAATTAAAGCAAGGCTAGGGCTTCTCTCTCTCTCTCTCCTGTTTTGAGTTCAGGTGTGCCTGCTTGGGATGGTGGGAGTGAGTCCTGCAGCTTTCACAGGGATCCCAGGGGGAGGCCTGACCCCACTGGAATTTTGCCAGTGACTCCAGGAGATTTACCCACACCCAGTTCTGACATAAGCAAAAAGATGTGTTAGTGCACGAGCCCTACCCCACTGAGAAACACATGCAATTACCCGGCACGGCAGGATCCAAACAGAAATTCATATCCTTACACTTCAGCGTTATTTTTACCAGAGAAGACAGAGAAATGTATGTAAAAAAAAAAAAAAAAGAGGAAAGAAATAAGACTTCCCATTCACCCCCACCACCCCAAATCATATGCATAAGACATCCTGTCAGACACCAAACCACCAAGAAAAACATTGGAGTTAAGAAGTTTTTGCCCCCCTTACCACACCGACTTGTTCTAAAGCAAGAGTCACAAGACATTTTTTTTCTTTTTTAAAAAAAAAAAAGCTTTCTAAGAGAAACAGATTTCCTCAGACTGAGCTCAGAAATCAGGATATTCCCTGGCAAACCCTCCCCACTCCCATCACGAGGAGCCAGCTCACATGGCAACTCTTTCCTCCCTGGGTACAAAACCCTAGTGCCAAGCAAGTGCGGTAACATTCAACACAGCTCTTATTTTCTTTGCAACAGTACACCTCGATTTCAACTTATATTTTTATCTCGTTCAAATTATTCCCTTTGAGCTTCTTTAAAGAAGTGCACCTACAGAATTCGGTAACAACTGGCTTTGATTTGAAAAAGCAAAAAAAGCAAAAAAAAAAAGTATCAGAATATCAGAATTGTGGATTTTTTTTCTCTGTACCTGATATATTGTGTAGGGATCTCTAGTCCTCTTTGAAGAAGCTCATAAGCCAAGCGGGCAAAGCTTTAGGAAACAGAAGAAAATAAAATAGTGCATACTCCTGAGAAAGAATTACATACTCATATCACTCATTTTTTGTTGTTGTTAACAGTTCTTTAAAAATGGGGGAAGATCTCTCTCACACACACTAGCCAAGGAAATTAAGGACTGAAATATTGGCATAGTTAGGAATATAAAACTCCCTAGAGAAAAAGAGGAGATCTCAGAAAATTAAGAAATCAGATAGCGCTGACATTTTACCAGACCTTACTTCCAAAATTTTGCAACCCATTATAGACAAGGCATTTTACCATCAAAGACAAAATTACTAAATTACAAAGGTATGTTTGCATGCACTGATATGCGTGGCTACGCACACATATTTTTTATATCTATATATATGTATATATCCACATATATACATATATATCCACAAACATACACAGGATCCACGCGCCCCCCTAGGGAGTCGGGTGTGCACGTACACGGATGCACACACAGAGGCACACACGCACCCAGACACACCTGTAAACGCTGGCAATCTAAACAGAGAGTCTGTCTAGACCAGGAAAAAAAAACACAAAACAGTTCTTATAAAATAGACTTGGCTAATTCAACTGAGCCACGGCGACCCCAAACGTCTCTTCTGGTGGCACTTGAAGTTAAGACGCTGCCATGAACGCAGCTGGTGTTGATGGCTTGGCGAGGGGTCTGGGAGCTCCCCTCCTTTCCTAGTCTAGACAGAACCAGGGTGGTGAGATGAGGTGGGAAGAGCTAAGGGGAATGAGGCCATGGGGTTGCTCAGAAAGGAACACTCTGGAAGATCGTTTTAGTCTAGGTGGAGACAGGATGTTGTTCAAAACAAAAAGAAGAATTAAAAAAAAAATAATAATAATAGCAAGACAGACCGTGCAGCTCAAGAAATCAAAGCACTGACACCAAAAATGTTTCTCCAATTTCTTCCAATAAGTTATTCATTTCTTTCTTTTATTATTATTATTATTAATTATTATTATATTCCCCTCCCCCCCCCAAATCATTATTTAAAAAATGTGAAAGAACAGAAGTGGGGAAAAAAATCCTGGTGGTTGTCTTCACATGTTCCTGGCAAGAGACTCTGAACCACTGGTCTTGCGCCATTGTGCTCCTCTGATCTTAAATTATTGTCTTTCTTTTATTATTATTATTTTTATTTTATTATTATTATTATTTTGTCCTACCTAATAGAATTCTTCCAAAGCCCAATCCAGTATTTTTAAAGCTAAAATTAAGACGGTTTTGTTTAAAAGATTATCTCTCTTTTCTCCTTTTATTTATTTAACTTTTTTTTTTCTTTTCCTTTCTTTCATTCTAATTTTTTTCCTCTCTCTCTCTCTCTCTTTCTCTCTCTCTCTCTCTCATTTTCTGTGTTTCTCTTCCTTGTCTCCAGTTTTACTACCTGGTCCTTCGCCAGATGTGTGCCTGTTAGCAGTGTTGTTGTTCAAGAACATCTTGTCCATGCCTTTGAGAGCTTCAGTCAGGTAGTTTTGGAGGGCCGTGAGGGCAGCGCAGATAGCGGGGGCCCCAAAGCCGTGAGTGATGAGGCTGAAGTGAGTCAAGCAGCTCTGAATGCCCGGTTCCAAAATAGGGGTGGGCCGGCTGTTTCCAATGGGCGTCCTGTCCTGGGCCAAGAGATCTGTAAATTCTTTACAAAGTTGCCTGCACAGAAGAGAGAAAGGCAAAGAGAGGGGGACAGGGAGAGAAGAGTGGTTAGGCTCATCCGACAATTATCTGTGACAACCGAGGGGCAGGTTCAGGCCAAAAGCGATCCCAAGACATGGGATGGGACCTTTTTGCCACCATCTTTTCCCCCAGCAGTTCTTGGGGACCGGCCATGGTGAGCCAGCATCTCCCTGCTCAGAATGGTGCTCTCCAGGGGATAACACCAGTTCTGGAGATTAAAATCTCTCCAGCAGTCACAAGGATGCTTCTGAAGCACTGTGAAAACTCAGCCCTGCTTGGTGGCTTCAGAAACAACCAGGTTGAAAGGGAGATGAGCCCTGGGTCTGCCAAGCACCCGCCCTCCTGGAGGGCTGAACCCGGCTCAAAGCAGCTCCCACCAATGCTGTCCCTAAAGGAGAGCACAGCCATGCACTGGGAGCTACTGGATGGCACAGGGACCTGGTGCAGGGAAGGGCTGAAACAGAGCTTCCCTGGGACTGCTCAGGCTGAGCCACCTTCTTGAGAAAAATCAGGATTTTGGGACTCCAGGCTGGCTTATTCATGGCATGAGGGGCAAAGCGAGCACTTCCCATTTTATTCTGGGGGTGTGACAACCCAATTAACACATCAGAGTTGGCACCTGGCTCTTGGTTGTTTGCCTGCACCTTTGAAAAATCAGATTTGATTTTTCTAATGAATTCACACCCCAGCACTTCCTTTTGCATTACTCTGGTCCAAAAGACCTTCAAGTCAACAGGTGCCTGGGTAACATAGAAACCGTGGAGGCTGCTGGGGTTCCCACAGGAATAGTTTCTTTGAGGGTTCCCAAAGGAATCGTTTTTTTTAAGACAGGTGCCTACCCAGGGACTGGAGATAAAAGAGATCAAAATTTTAAAAAAAAAAAAAAAAAGGGAAAAAAGAAACCCTTAAAAAAGACATTCAGCTCTTATCCTCTGAAATTCTCTGAAATTCCCAGTGGGTTAAAGGTTTCAGAGGGTGGGGAAAGATAAAGGTCTACTTCTATGTGTATTATCCATTAAGAAAGTGCAAGAGAGGAAACTTTGAATTTGGAGAACAAACAGTAATGAGTCCAACATTTTACATCTTCAAAGAGCAAAGCAGGGTCTGCGAGCAATTAAAGTTCTGGGACATTAATATCTTCTGACCCTGCGGAAAAGGGCAATCAAATTCCAATCACGTCTAAAAAACATCTGGACAAATTTGAGCAAATGATTTTTCAACCCTCCATATATTTCTTTAAATTACACTGTCATCGGAGGCAAGCCACGTCCCAGAGCATGAAATAAATGAGAGCTGTTTGGGCTGGGATTTTTCTTTCTTTTCTTTATTTTTTTTCCCCGCTTTTTTCTCCTGACAGACGAAGATGTGTGAACACTCAGCACCCACTGCCGAATACCCGAGCAAACCATGAAGCACCCAGTGAGTAGTCTGGGAGGCACAACTTGGTGTAAATCATCACATACAGCACACCCACCGAGGAAGTCCCAAGGGAGAGAGATGGGCTGAGGGGGCCAAATCGAGAACCATTAGCAGTGCATGGTGGTGGGCTTTTACTTTTTTTTCCTTTATTTTTTTCCTCTTTTTTAAAAATATATATTTATATTTTAATTTAATCGTATGGGAAAGGCATTGCAATTTGGTAGCAGACAGACAGGTGTGTGTGAGCAGCAGGAGGGACAGACAGACATGCTGTGGAAGGAAAATATAGATTTTTTTGGTCCACTTTCCATAAAAAAAAATTAACTGGGATTGGTTTGAAAGTGATGTACAATAGCTAGGGGAGCATCGCCTACAGCCTCGATAGGGGCAGGGTCTGCTGGCAGGAACCCCACTGCAGAGGGATGCTGAGCTCCTTGGGGCAATTCGAGCATCCTTCCTCCCCGCGGGGCTGTTGGAATTTAGAGCCTGGAAATTCCGTCTGCCTTCCAAGCGGGCTCAGAGGAAGAGTTTGAGGAGAGGGAGGGTTTTCTCCGGGAAGGACAGAAGGGGGTTGGTGAACTTGGCACTCACTTTGTAGCAAGCAGCATGTTTTTCCTGGAGTGGAGGTCGCTGGGGTCCGTGTGCTGTCTGTTCAGGTACTCAGAAACAGCTTTGGCTGGGAACTCCGTTTCACAGATGTACCCAAAATCCCGAGCTAAATGAACGGCCTCACCTGGAGGGAACGAGACGGGGATTAACACCTCCGGGCACCGCCGGCCCCGGGCTGGGCTGGCTCCGACCTGCCGGGACACGGGGCGGAGCCCGCCGCTCCCCTGGGGGACACCAGCTCCTTTGAGCCGTGTTTGGAAACCTGTTATCATCCCTTCCACCTCAGGGACAGGCTCCATAGCATCCCTTCTACCTTAGGGACAGGCTCCATAGCATCCCTTCTACCTCAGGGACAGGCTCCAGTTGTGTGTTTTCCCGCCACCAGCCCTATTTTGGGGACAGAAGTCGAAGGGACAGATTTTGAGCTGTTGAGATTTGTCTTTGCTACCCCGCACTTGTGTCGGTCTGTACCCATCAGCTGCTTGTGCAGAATGGAGGGAAGAGTTCACACACACACCCACCACACGCAAACAAAACTTTAAAATTAACGGGGCCAGAGAAAAATGCGAGGGGAAACTGGTCAAAGCCTGAAAGATTAAGGACCCAAACTTCTCTTAAGAGCAGAGAAGCCGTTCCTGTTTCAATACCTCAGATCATTGTCCAACATTTTACAGATGTGGATACATTGCTAATATTAGTGTTGATTCTCTGTGGGACGTAATATACACATTTTATCCACATACAGAGCACTTGCATAACTATCACAGGTATCACCACATCTGTAAAATTATGGAGATAACTGCATTTAGCCCGATGGCGATTTAACAATCTGCATTTTTAACTGACCATCATGCAACAAGAATTCCTGTCTGCCCCGTGGAAAGATAACAACTAATGGCAACTTTTTCTGTGAACAAAATTATTATTATTCTAACTCTAATTCTAATTCACTTTTCCTGCCTGCCTGGTTTCAGGTTTCTTGCCTACAGAGGTTTGTGTCATCCAACTCCTACTGATGTACTTCATGCCACAAGAAGAAGACAGTAGCTGCAGAAAGGAGGAAAAGAGGAGGGGGGAAAAAAACCCCTCAGACTCTAGAGGGATTCCACCAGATTATAGCTCAGCCCCTCTAGAATAAAGCGTTAAACCCTTTAAAGCATCGCCCGAGGGACGAGGGGGAAGATTTCTTACACTCAGGTACGTCTAATAACTCCAGGACCACGTTATTTTTAACTATCGGGAGTTGCTTTCCAACGTCATCTCCTGCTTTCCAATGCTTCTCGCTAATCATCAAACCGGTTAATGAAGGCGAGAGCACCCGGCAGAGCCTGGAGGGGGGGTTCCCGAGCCGGGCAGGGTCCTCCCAGGCAGCGTCCGGGCAACGCGGGCCGGGACTGACCGGAGCGTTCCTGTTCCTGGCCATGCAGGAGCAGCTACGCTAAAGCCTGGCTGCTGGCAGGAAGGGAAAAAAAAATATCAAAAAACGGAGATAAAACTCCATCAGGTGCAGCTTCTTCCAAAAGGAGGGAGCTCTCTGGAGGCAAACTGTTGATTTGTAAGGGAATCAGGGGAGAGGAAGGGAATGTACACCTTACTGCACACTTGACACAGATTTTAGCATCACTACACAACCCCACCGGCTTTTGAACCTCACGCCAGCTTCGGGGAGGGGCTGGTGCTGCTGGGAACAGAGCGCACGGTGTTCCACACACAGCGCGGGGGTGAAGCTGCACTAACGGGGCGCTCAAGGGCACTTGTGCCCCCCGAAATGCTTCACACCTCCTATAGCGAGACCCTACACTGTAACCTACCCTGAGCCTTGCACTCTCGGCATCACACACATGCGGGTACCAGGAGGACCTCCCTCCCCTCCGCCCCCGTCTTCCTGCAGCTCTGCAAGAGGCAAGGTCTTGTCGCTCACATAACTCCACCAAAAGAGTTGGAAAGTTAGTATCTAGCACAAATATTTATGCTCGCTTATACGCAGAAGAGATAAGTGGATTATTTACACGCCTCTCGGTGTGTATGTGCAATGCAGATACATATAATTCATAATTGCATCCATACTATTCCAGTTAGGTTTTTTTTGGAGGAAATCCAACTTCTCTTAGCATAAACACGCACATAACCCTAAACTTATTAGTGGCTCTAAATTTTCCTTGTCGATACAGTAACAACAAATCAAAGAGACGCTGGCCACCAAAATGACATTAGCTGACTTGAAATGACCTGAAACTTCAGTCTCCTCTCTCTCCTTCCTCAGGAGTAGCTGCTCTCTTTGTTCAGCTCCAGCCACCTTAAGGGAAACCGAGCTCTGCTACTCTTAAATTGCTCTGCTTTCATACAAAAAAAAAGAGTAATTTTGTATTATTTGTCCTCACTGAGCATCTTGTAGTGGCCATAAATCAGCTCGGAAGGAGCGAATTAGCGGGAGGATGGAGCAGACCCGGAGTGGGAGATCACAGGGAATTAATAGCAAAGAGGAATGGGGCTGCCCTGCAGAATTACACATGCACACAAATGTACTCACACATATCCACACATACACACAGAGACACACTCCTCACTCTTGCCACCAAGAAGGACCAATGATCCTCCAGCCAATGACTTCATTTTTGGGAATGGGATCCTTAACCGTGCCGGTGTTCCTCCTAACCCGCCCTGATTTTCACCTCTGCAAGGTTTTCCCACCTGATCCCGAAAGTTGGTGGGTTTTGGTTGGTTTTTTTTTTTTTTTTNTTTTTTTTTTTTGGTTTGTGAATGTCAGACAGGAGCTCAGAGCAGTCAGGGGTGTGAAGGGAGCTGCGACCCTCGACCCTCGGCTTACCTTCCACCAGGGAGGTGAGTAAAGTGACATTTGCGGCCTTACGCCTGCCGGCTGGTAAATTCAAACCGATTTTTTCTAGCCTTTCTCGCAAAGATCTCCCCCCGTTTTTCGATTTGGCTCTAGAATTGCAAAGAAATTAACATCGTGATTAACCCCGCAGTGTTCCTGGAAGAAACGTTTAGTCTGTACAGTCAGCGGAGCCTGGGAGGGTTTTCACTCGACGTTAAGGACTCGGGGGGTGTTGATTTCTGCTCGGGTTTGCTGAGATTTCCTTAATTTCTCCCAGGGGTAGAAATGGGGATGAACCCACTTTTCTCTCACTTTTATCCAGGGAAATCAAATAACGCCAAACAGCAATAATTAATGGAAAGGCTCTGATCTAGAGAGCAAATGGGTTCCTGTTGTATGACACCAACTTGTACTAAGATGGAGTAAAGGACACGGGCAGGAAGGTAGGGGAGGATTAAACTCTCTGTTATTCCAGGAAAGAGCCAGAACGGGAAGAGGGGATAAAAAACCAAATAAATCTGAAAAGTTCGAAGGGAGTGTGTGTGCGCCTGTGGATAAATTGAGAAGGAGGGGAATATTTATTAAACCGTTTCGCGCGTGTGAGAGTGTTCCTGTGCGAGGAGGCGATGCTGAGAGGAAGAGCTCACCTGAGGCAGGGCGCGTTTTAAAGAGGGAATGGATTGCCTGGGGGAAGATTTGAATATCTGTCGGAGGTTACTGATAAGGGCAATAAAAGGATGACTGAGCTATACGTGGGAAATCCAGAGCTATTGTTCGAGCGCCCATACATATGTAAACCCCCAGGCACGAAATCTTGCCACCTGCGAAGTCAGGGAGAGTTTTGGCACCTAAGAGCAGAGTCTATCGCAACTCTCTCCTAATTCTTACTTAAAATTTGTTTAAGAATTAGCAGTCAAACTTAGAGAAAGGAAACCAGAAACTACAGAGAAGCCGGACTGGCTTCCCACTATTTTATATCGAAGTAAATAGGGCTGGATGGCAGAATTGCAAGAGAGCAGCTTTCTGTATTTCATCTGCTCTGAACCAAAATCTCGTTTAAAATTTAGATTCAAGATAGGGACTGAAGTCAGCAGCAGCCAATGATTATGGCTTGGGCCACCTCCAGAAATCTGCTGAAGTTCAATAATAATGTTTCTTTACCTTGGTAATTATATTTTCCACAGAGCATCTCTCAGATGCTCTCCCTGCTCCATTTGTGGCTGTACAGAAGGAGCAGGCAGGTTAGCATCTGTAAGTAAAACTCTCTGCTGCTCTCCCTGGCAGCTGAACAATGATTACAGACATTCACGTGGAACAGCAGCTATTTTGGGAGACCCTAATTCTCACGTGTATATTTGGGTGACTGACCGCATGTAGCAGAACTTTCCCATTCGTCTCCAGACACGGAGCGAGAGCCCTTGACGTCATCACAGAATTTTTTGCGGTGGCAAGGGAGGGAACCCCAAACACCGACTTCATTTTAAAGCACCTTATAGCCAACGTATCCCAATTGCTGCTACAGGAGTTGCCAAGGTATTTCCTCCTCTAAGATTAAGATTAGCAACTTTTAAACATGATCTGAGGTTTATTCATTTTCAGTTTGTATGCATTTGTCCTTGTCTAAAAGTTATGCTTTTTATTCCAGTCTACCTCACACACAGAAAATTAAATCTGGTACCCTCTGAGGCTGAGTGGGTGAACTGGTACCTCACACACTGCTGCCTCATGGCTTCTCCCCTGCTGCGACTGGAGATAGAGCCTTAGCTCACCTTTCTTACAGACAAGTCGTGCTGACAATTCACAGTCCCTCAGGCGCTGCCAGGAAGAAAAAGCCCTTTCTCCCTGGTAGCCTTTCCAGCTAATGGCCTCGGAGCTTCAATTCTTGTCGCTTCTACACAAAAGCACAGTCTCCCACTTGTTACGATGGAGTGGCAACCGGACCTCTGGGTTATTCCTTGCTCCCCACTTTCTTCAGTACCAACAACGCCAACAATTATGAGGTCTTCAGCAAAATCCACCAGGACATTAGCGGGTGATTTGCACAGATGTTAGGCAGCAAAGGCCTCAAGACCAGCCGTGAGTGATTCCTCTAGCAACTTCGTCTGTGTGAAGCACCGTTTCTGACTTTCAGAGCTGCCTGTTAGTGGCTTTTCTTCAGTCAGGTACGTGGCTACCTCACAGTTTGCCTGTCAGATCCCTGCCAATTTCACGTGTGACACCACGTGTCATAATTGACATAATTGCCTGATCGTTATTGCCATGCAGAGGAAGCCTCGTGGGTTGATCTAGGAAATCCCTAGAAATATAACAGGTCCTGAAATACTTCCAGTTCATCCTGAAACACACCCATCATGGCATTTTATTGTGTCCACTTTCTAAGAGAGAAGTGTGAGGAGGAGAAAAGACAGAAAGTGTGTTCATGGACAAGGGAAAAATCTTTTTTGTGGCTAAGCAAGGCCAAATCTTTCTCTCCTCTCCATACACTCATCTCAATGCCCGAACACCTTATCACCAGCATTACCAGCACAGGCTCTGACCGTAGGACCAGCGCACACTTGAAATCATCTTTACTGTTGACCGAGGACTTCTGATGCATGCGTGGAGGCCCAGACACATTCACACATTTGCCCCAGCCTCTTACCTTCTAAGTACTCCTCCTAGGAGGGACGCGTTCAGACACTCTGGAGGGGAAAGGCGTCTTTGAACTTCTCCCACAGTTACTTTATACTTTGAAGTTGAGCTAAGCAAAGACAAACGGCCAGGTACAGAGCAAAACACCTCTCCGGTATTGACTGAAATTCCACCCAGGAAGCCATCTTTATTCATCATCAAAGAAGTAACAGATTTTGGAGGAACCGGAACTGGAGAAAGAAAAGGGGAGGAGGGGAGAGAGAAACCATCACGCCACGAAGGAACACAGGAATGCCACAGTCTCTCTGACATGCACAGAACAGCAAAATGAAAGGGAATTTTGAATCTCTGGCTACCTCCAGCAACCTAAAGGGTGCTGCTCCCCCAACCTCTAGGAAACTGCTCCATGAATGATGGATGGAGAGAAGGGTGGTACAGTACAGCCTCTATGCAGGGTTTGATCATTGGGAAATAAAATACATATTGGCAAGCACCTGGCAACTTTCGGGTTTGAGCCTGTGTCTCACCCAGAGCCCCCCGATGCCTTTTGTACAACGGACAGCGCCTTTCTGGAGGGGAAAAAAAGAGGAAAATTTACTTTTTTTTGGCTAATGTTTCCATTACTGCTATGCTGAGCCAGGAATAAATGCACTACACAAAGGGAGTTGCTGTCTTAAATGAGTATCAAGGCTGGAGGATACAGCAATGAGAAGACAGCTCTGTTATTGCTTTGTGTTTTTATTAAGTCTGGTTTATGAAATAAAATGAGTATTTTCCTTCAGAAAAATGAACACCAGGAAAAAATATCTGCTCTAACCATGGTGTTCTCCACTCTGATCACATTGTGCTGTCCGTGAATTAGTAGGAACTCTCCTGCCCCTAAATAAAACCGATTTAGTTACGGCAACGTGTATTTAAAAGTAGTTATAGGGAAAAGTAAAAAGAGAATGATAAAGTGAAACTAAGCAAAACAAAACCATGTAGTTCTCTCCGAGATAAAAGGAAGCATTTCTTTTCTCTGAGAAACCAGTGAGGTTATTTTAAGAGTAACCAAGGGGATTATAACGCACAAATTCCTATAATAGCAACCAGACACACTCAGAAATAAACAACAAAATTGGTTAAACTAAAACGGAGAGCAATTCCCCCGTGACATGAATTTTGTTTACAAATGAACTTAAATAGCTCTCTCATAATTGTGTGTAACTGTTATGATTTACAGCAGGTGCTCTAATCAATCACCCAATCACTTTAATTTATAGGGAGCCTCGCTGCATTTTCCCAGTTGTTTCATTTCTGCAAGTAATTGATAACAAACCATACTTAAGGTATGTTTTATGCAGGAGTTAATAAGAGCTGACAGCTGCTACTGCTGCTTCCTCTCGGATCCGCGGCAACACGCGTTTCCTTATAGAAAATATATGCTGAAATTGGGGCTTTTGCTGGTGGGAGAGCCCTGGCAGTCCAGCGGGCATGTTTCAGAGGAGAAGACTAATTGATTACACACCCTCTTCGAGCAGATACTGCTCCACAATCTCCCGTTTCTACTCAATCAATTGCAAAACCAATTCGGCAAATAATAAGGTTCTATTATGCACATATGCCAGCTATTTAGGTAGTTATAATACATGTCAGTTAAGTCATAAAAGCCCTGTTTATTTGCAACATATCTGGAGAATCAAACCATTAGGGTCGAGCGGATATTTAAGTCGTCTGGAGCTGCTAAACAATAAGATCGGGTATCCTAATATATTACCAAGTGCTAACTACTGGGCAATTGCCAATTTTATAACCTCAGTGCATGGAATAGACACGACCGTGTTTCACAGTTTTTATTACAGATCATTTCCTACTGCCAGACCAGACCCCCACAATAAAAGCTCTATAACAGCTAAAAACCAAAAGGCATGTCGATTTTAGATATACATATTGCTTCGTATGCCTCGTATATAGTCTCCAGTATAAACAAATTATTTTGAGTGGCTTGACTTCAGGGAATCGGAAAGTGAAATGGATTGCTATTTCTCTATTATTTTTAGGTAGGCACTTTATGCAGCTCATAAAGGTGGTTTCAAATAGTTTGGGAACAGCTCAGAAACAGTTATAAAAGAGTTAGAGGCCTGCTCCTGCTTTCGTTGCTATTATTAGGAATTGGTTTTGCCATTGATTCTATAGGAAAAGACTCGTTCGTATGTCAGAGGCAGTTTCAGCAGACCAAAAAATTGTATTTATATTTTCCCCCTCATCATACATAAATACATCTCTTATTTCATGCACAATGATCTGTTTGAGTGAAGCATCAAGTAGAAAAAACAGAAATTAAAAAAGAAAAAAAAAATTGGATTAAAGCAGTGCCACCAGACAGATTTCCATGACTGGCATTTTTTTCTTGGGACAAACACACGGGCTCTGCAGTTCGAGTACACCTTTACCGTGGCTATATTTAGTGACCAGTTTATCAGGTCACTGTCCAGTGAACTGAGAAATTAAACAAGAGGCAGCAATTCCACGAACATCTGATCTTAGTCCAAACTCACTAAAGAGAGAAGGACCCGTGTAATGCTTAAATGTACCTCGCCCTGCTCGCTCTGGCCTTTTGGAGCACTCATTACATTAGTTAACCTTTGAATTATGGATTTTCACGTGCTCGGTGGTTTTTTTTCCCCCCCTTGCAAATTGCTTTTGGGAAGCAGGCTGGCTCCCTTCCCTGCTATGCTGAGAGCTCCTCATCTTCTCTTCCTAGCAGTGTTTCCCTGAAAAGGATGGTATGAACAAACCCATCAGCTGGAGTCTGATAGCTCTGAACCCATCGGAGAGGCTTGCCAGGCGGTGTAAGCATATCTATTGCAATTTCATAGCTTCAGAGAGATCTATTCTATCTGGGCTCTATATCTCCTGTAAATTACCTAATGCTGCCTCAAAAAAGTGTTTGCCATGGAATGAATTATCTCTATCTATATCATATCTATATGTTTATCATGGCTGGAGCTTTTCAGATACAGCCCAGACATCGGCAGAGATAACAGAACGTGGAGCTTTTGTGGGTGAGGAGATCTCCACGTCCGTGCGTGCAGCTGCATGTGTCAAATCCCTGCCCGTATGTAAATAAACCCCAATGCAGAGTATATTTTTAGCCGATATCAACTTCCCCAGTTGGTTGGGGACTGCCACAACTGCTGAAATGACACAGAATAACACACACGTACCCACGCAGCGTCCCCACCACTCCTGCTTTCACTTCATCCTATTTAGTTCTTGTTATCCCCAGCAGAAACTGTTCGATTTTCTTTCACTCCCAAACTCCCTTTGCTGCATGTGTGTGAGCACTCAAAATACATCATTCCCCCTTTCAAAATCTCCGCTTTCTCCCTTCCTTTATACTTCTTATTTACCTCCTTTGTCTCTCTTTTATTTCCTCTCCTTTTCCACCCCTTTATCTCCTTTTCCTCCCTCTTTTTTTTTTCCCCTCTCCTCCTGTGCTTACTTTCAGCCTCTTTGTCATTTCTCCCCCTTCCATTTCTCTTCAGCTTATCAATAAACCGGGAGAGCAACAGTAGCCGCTTGATTTGTTAGTAATTATAAGCATACTGTTCCTGCAAACGGGATCTCTAGATGAGTGAGATCGCTTTAAAACGACAGCAGGAAATGGTGGGGAAATGGAGCATGGCGAAACTCAGCGTGAAGCTTTCAGTTCTTTACATGTTTACAATTTTCTGTGCATACATTAAGTCTTAGGCTTCTCTTTTTTTTTTTTTTTTTTTTTTTTTTTTTTTTTTTTTATTTTGATGGTGGTTTTCTGTTGGGTTGCTCGCCAAAAACGTGTGAAAATGCGCACAAATGTGAACGCACAAGTGGAAATGGGGTGAAAAAAAAGCTGTTCTAACGACAGTAAAACTAAAGAAATAATAGATTTATGTCCTGCAAACAGCTGTTTAATAAGGGTTTAAGCTATGGATATCACTGCAATAACCCAGCTGAATGGTATGGGAGTCGAACAGTCAGTCAAATAATCCATCAGAAGAAATATCTCTTGTATTTCTTACCAAAAACGTCGTGGACAAATTAATTACTAATAAACTATCAAACTACTTTCCAATTTTTTTTTTTACTCTGCCTACTGGACTTTAAATGAGTAAAAAGTTCTTTGTCCACGCTAACAACGGGACTTTGCTGTAACTGGTGATTTGGTCTGACTCTGTAGCCAAGCCTAAAACGTCCGGGAGCAGCGTCTCAGACACTGAAACTGAAGAGACACGGATCTTATCTTAATTTTAAGGTGCAAATACGAAAATTGCGTGTTCATCTCCCATTTCCTTCTGTCCCGCTCGTCCCCTCCTCTCCTCCCGCCCCTCTCCTCTCCTCCACAGCAGTTCCCGTCCCCTGAAAGCCGGGACTAAATTTCAAAGTGGAATGTATTCCCTCGGAACTGTTTTGCATTTAATTAAAGGGGAACCTTGGGTTCAGTGGGCAATCCAGGAATGAGCACGAAACTGAGCGGCATTGAAGCAACATCTCCTGAGCCCCAGATCTATCACCTGAAAAGCTGAGGCCAGAGTGGTTTTCAGTTAATCATTTATCAGCTGCTTCAAGGGGTGGGGAGGAAACTCGTGCTGGATTATTAACAGCTAAAAACAAAAGGTTAAGACACCTCCTTTCATGTGTTTCCTTAAAATAGGAGGAACAACGGAGTGTGTTTGCAAGGCCATGAATTAAGGTCCTCAAGTTAAAATGGCCTTTCATGCTAAATCAGATGCGAGTGCGCAGAGATCGTCAGAAACAGCCGAAAGTAAATAAATACATCAGAATAATTTTAAGGTCACTGACTGTGCCCCAGAGTCACAAAAAATTAACTTGGGACTCGGGCCGTGTAAGGTTTTGCAGGAAGACAACTTCTTTCGCCATAGAGAGTGCCAAGCAAATTTCAGATGAGCATTTGACAGGGGGACCCGATCTTTTATTCCTGACACATGGAAAACCTTCCCTTCATTTCAGCAAAAATCAAGGGAAAGGCCTCAAAATGTGCAGCCGGTAAGCCCTGAAAGCTGAGTTAAATCTGATATTAATGCTCGTGGTGATTATTATCATCTTGATGATTTATCTGGCTCCCTCCCTCCCACTTCCACCACCCAAATCCTAATGGAAGTGGGAGTTAAAGATGATTTTTTAATGTCTCGTTGGATTTTTAGACTGTTAATGTACCGCATCCTTCTCATTATTAGTTTATTGATTGTTCATTGACCAGCCCCCTTCAAATCGTATTAACCACCCTCTGCCAGTTTAGATTAGGGGAGTTTAAAAAGCACCTTTCATTATTTCAGCGCCACCACCACCACGGTGGAGTTCAGGCTTGGTAGCTTAATGCTCGCTCTAATGGGGCAGCTAAGAGACAAGGGGCCACGGTCCCTGCCTATTGCATTAATAGCTCAAAGGGGGCTAATACAGAAAATTAGCCTTAAACGAGCTCTGGAGATCTCCAAATGAAAGAGCCATTTATCACGCTGGCTACCTTCACTCCACTCGTTTGCTCTCTCTACTGGGAACAACTCATTTCCTCTTAACTAAATTACTTCAGAAATGTCAAGTAAGCTCAGATAGCAAACATAACAAGAGCCTGGGTATATGTAATCTGTTGTGTGGGATCGATATGTGAGATAAATCAATAGCCGTGTATGAATCCCTATATAATTTCCTTAATATTTTGGCAAACCTTTTGCATGGAGAGATAATTCCCTCTGCAGGCCTCAAAGGCCATAAAGGAGCAGACACAGCCTGGGTGATATAATTAAGTTTAGGCTTCAAGTCCCCATCATACTTTTCCCACCACTTTGCAATTAAAGAATTTGAGGCACTGAAGGAGGGTTGGGTGAAGCAGACCCCCTGCCACCCTTGTCCACCAAATATGTGACCCAGGAGTGTTCCACTGCACAAAAATCAGTCAATGCCTGTGTGTCTGTCTATCTATCTGTGCCATCTGCCTGCGAGAACGACTCGCAGAGTTTAAATAACTTGTTCTTGTTTCAAAGTACATCCTCACAGCTACAAACTGCAGGGAACAGAGCGAAATTGATACTGAACGTTCTCTGCGTTGCTCCTTCCCTTGTCCTGATTAAATATTGACTGCCACAAAATGTGACCTGCTATTTATTACCCATTTCTTTTCCTCTGCACCCAGGAAACTCACCGTGAAAAAAAATTACAGTATTCCTTTATGCTGGAAAGTTTCTTAGAGCTCAGCATTACTTCTAAGGGACAAAATGCTGCTGCTGTGACTTTTAAACAGTTGCAAATGCATCTCAGGCTCTTTTTTAGTAACCTTATTTCCAAAGAGCATGTGTCTCCTGTGCATCATGTGTAAACTCAGAGTATCTCTTCTTCTGGCTGCAAATAGGCACAAGTAATCCCACCTAGATGGGGCTGGGTCTCTTTAGGCAGCAGCTGCTCCATCTGGGGCCATTTCAATGCCCACACACACAAAGCACACCTAAATATATGCCTAATACGTATAAAAACCTATACCTAATATGTAATAATTGCTGGCATTCACATTCTAGTGCTGCTCGCTGTCTAATTGCACCACCCAGCACGCACATGGAATGTCTCTGCTGTCCTCGTCAGCTGAAGGAGGGAGAGACACAGGCGTGCGTGAGGGTTTTAAAAAAAAAAAAAAGTATTTAGGATTGTGTATTCTGCGAAAGACCAGCACGGAACAACCTTAGAAAGGAGTCTCTCGACCACAAATCAAGTACCAATTAATCAAACACACCCAAGAGGGAGTGTATGAGGTATCAGTGGGGGTGGGGAAGGGGGAGGAGAGTGAGGGGAAAAAAAAAAAAAAAAGTTAAAAATACAGCCAGGAACCATCAGGTTACAGACCCTGAGTAGAAACCCCACTAAACATCCAAACTGAACCAAAACAGCAGAAACAAACAACCTTTTTTTTTTCTTTTTAAAGTTAAGTAACTTTCTGTTTCTTTAAAAAAAAACCCAAAATCCTTCGACCTTTCAACTGATAGTCATAAATGGTGCTGTCAAATGGTCTTCAAGTTTTCATTTGTCCTCGCTCAAATAACCAGACACCAGCTCGTGTGTGTGAAAGAGAGACCGTACATGGAGATTTAAATTAAAAAAAAAAAAAACTCAAACAACCAACAACAAAACAAACAATAAATACACGGAAGGACCTCATGCTGCCTTCAACACATTTTAGATAAACACTCTCCCTGTTATTTTGCTTTACATCCTAGAAGATGGTCGCTGTTAAACTGTTTGTGCGCATTTGACAAACAACAAGGTCCTGGAGATAAGTGCCGTTGATAGTAAGCATAAGGGACAGCGGTTTTTAAGCCTCATCTCTGGTACTTAAAATTGAATCTCGAAATAGAAACTCCTTAGATAATTAAAGATAGCTTTCCCTCCATTTGCAGCGTGTGATCTGTTTAATGTCTATCAGCATAACACAACACTAATCGCCAAGCATCTTCGAGTGACTGTCAGAGAAATGTAAAAAAATTAAGCAGCTGCAATACGCCCAAAATGAGTTATTGTAATTGCATTTAATTAGTTTAATTAGTTAATTATTTTGCTTACAGCTGTACAAGAGACTGCAAACATTTGTTAATATCACATTCGCTTTAACAGTATGGGGTGATTCTGCAGTTACACTAAATCATGGGCGCATATGTAGAAAGATGTAAAAAATGGGCACGGGGAAGGGGGGAATCTTGGGGGAAGGGGGGAA
>VZTA01012432.1:190847-221435 GCA_013398855.1 Mohoua ochrocephala | reverse complement strand
TTTTTTTTTTTTTTTTAAATTTTCCTCAACATTTGTCCATATTTAATCGAATTATATCTAATTGGAGGTCTAAACAATCAAACTCTTGCCTTTAAGTTGCCTCATTCCAATCCCCAGATCATTTCTTTGATGGTTTAAATCGCATCAAACAGCTTTTCCATGAAAAAAATAAAAAGTTTAGGACTTGGCATGCCGAATACAAATATGCAAATAAATAAGCATTTAAGCATTTACTCTCGGTTTCCCGTCTCTATATTGGTGTGTGCTGGTGTATGTCTCTATTTCTGCCTGGATGTATGTGTAGAGCTATATATGTATTATATAGCCATGCCTGTATCTATATGCTAGATGTATATTTAAATATACATATACTCTCTTACTCATATGCATATTATATACTCACCTCATAGATATCTTCATACTTGACATTTTCAACCAGTTTCCAGAGCATGATGGCAGGCTGTTCTCTAGGAGGTGAGTGCATTCATGTGAAGAGCAGATGTCTGGATTCTCAGTACTTCTCTGTCTGTAATGATCCATCTATAATTGGAAATGGGGGACAGACACCAAATCCGACGTTCCTCTTCCATCGCAACTTATATCTGTTGTCTGAAACAATAGGCTGCAGAAGCCTACCTCGATCGGATAGTAAAAAACATTATCTGTTACATAGTTACATATAGCTACAGACATATATGTGACTAGACAGAGACATATACACACATATAGACACTTATATGCAGGCATATAAAATATATACATACACGCAGCTGCACGTACACAGATTTACACACGCAGGCACCTATGCACACATATAGCTCCGAACGGGCAACTTTTTCCCATGGATGGACACATTAGTTGCCACATTTAGATATGTAAGTTATATATATTCTTCCACATGTAGGCACATGGAGACTACATGTTACATATGCACACGTGCACGCAAACCTGGTCAGTTTATGTAGGAGTGTATTTAAATGCATATTTGTGAATCTAATTACACATTTACACATATATATGTTGATATAGAGGGATTAAACATACGTATTATGCAGTGCATACATCTGCTATTTTAGTAGATGGATGGATGCGTGGATAGATAGATAGATAGATAGAAAGATGGATGAAATGAAATGAATATTTTTTCGATTCTCCCTGTGATAAAATAAAGGATAAGTTGTCTCTGCACTAAGTGATTCATCATTTACAACGAGATATGATGCTTTTCCCCACATGTAATATGCTTTTATTTACATGTCCAGAAATTATCCTCTCATATGCAGTTAAACACCAAAACAGCGTCTCATCAAAGCACATTCAAGCAAATCTAAAAGGAGCACATTTAGATCAATGATTTCCACTGGAAGCCTTAGACTTCAGGCTTGGACTGTATATTTTATAACTTAGAAATACTTTATAAGGGGAAAAAATAAAGGGGGAAAAAAAGGAGTTTAGCAAACCCTCCTCTGCACACATTTGAATAGCGTTTACTACTTTCAGAAAACGATTAAAAATAGAGTTGGATTTGTGCATTTCCCGGGTAGCCCTCAGTTTGGAAGGGGAGAGGAGGAGTTAGACCAGTTTTAACCTTTATTTTTTTTTTTTCCCCAGGCAAACCTTCCTTCGCATTGTCCGATTTTTTTAACACGTTGCACGGCAAAGAGCCGACGCAGGCAGCAGAGCCCATCTCTGCCTTTGAAAGGAAACAATCGAGCTTTGCAGTGGGCTGGTGCACCGGGAGGGGAGAAAAATGGGGGGAAAAAAAAGAGACACAGAGGCAGAGAGACAGAGAGAAAGAAGGTGTTTCTAAATTCAAGGTCCTGTCTCTGGAAATTTCAAGCCCTGCCTATAAGGTTCCTACAAATCTTTGTTATTCTGCACGGGATCCTATGGGAAAGTGCACAGTGTCCTTTGTACTTTCAAAGGTCCTACAGGTAAAGATGCTTTTATATATATATATATATATATATATAATCTCTGAAACGAGGAGAACTTCATCAGGAGACACATTTGCTGGTGTGTGGTTGGCTGGTGGGAAGGGTGGGCTTTGCTTTTTCTGTTCGCTTTGGCCTCAAATTAAGGCAGAAAGTATAAATTCATCCCTTTTCTCCTCAGCCTCTTCCTGCCAGCCCTGCCCATCTCACAGTGTGCATCTTCTTCTAAAACCTCAGCCCACAAAAGGCAAGAGGCAAATAGCACCCAGATACTACAGCAGGAGCTGGACAACGCTCTTGCTGGAAGTTGTTAAAGCAGATACGAGTTTTTTTCTCAGCACAGCCAGCGCTGCACTGAGGAGGAGGAGAAAAAGGGCACATCTTTGAGTGGGTTGGACTGATCATTTCAACTGAGGCAATAGGGTAAAAAATGCTGAAAAAGGAAAAAGGATGCGAGCTGTTTGCACGGGGATGCGCCGAGATACCCGTGCAGCCACCCTTATGCACCTATAGATCTCAATGACCCTCTTAGAAAAATACCAAGCTCATAAAGGGACAGTTTGCCATCACTTTTGTGAAAGTCTTTGAGTCATGAAGGCTGGCACAGGGCAGGGTGAATGTGCTTCGTGACGGCTAATGCTTCACAATTCCGTGGCACCCTGAATTAAATATGCTCTGCGTGCTGGGGGAGGGGAGAGGAGTGAAAAAAAGGAGACTCTAAAATAGGCTTGACGTCCACTGGCTCTTTGCTAACATATTGGTATAGACGGTAAATTCCGACTTTTAAACCCGCACTATTGTGACATTTCTCTTGCATTTGCAAAGCATGAAAAACGAAAAAGTGTTCCTTTAGAAAATTAAGGTTCTTTGCATTTTTTTTGCGCTTGTTTTGCACCCCCACCCCCACAGCTGCCTCCAGTCTAATTCAGCAATTCCACACGGCAACACTTGCACCGATTTATCCCTCAACTGCGCAATGAACCCTGAGTCCGAAGGGCGATATGCGCACTCAAAACTGACCATCACAACCGACACTTTCAAAACTAAATAAACAAAAGGGGGAAAACAGCCGTTTGCCAGCAGTTTGGGTTGCGCTTTTCCGATCTCTTCCGAGCAAAACCCCGTGATTTTTTCAGCGGTGAGCTGGGCACGGGCACTGCAGCCTCAGCCCGGCAGCTGCGACGGCAAAGGAATATTTCACAATTTTTTTTTTTTTTAAAGGATACCTTTATATGTAGCCCTGCCCACGGCGGAGGGAGCCCCCCGCTCCCCCCGCGCCGTTCCAGCGCTGGCGGTGCGGGCGATGCCCCGCGGGACTCGGGAGCTCCGGAGCGCGTTGAGCGGGGCAGCGGCGCCCTCTGATGGGGACTCGCGTCCCGCAGCAGCGCCTTCCGAAGGGCCGTCCCCGCCCTCGGACCGTGGAACGGCTTGGAAGGGAAGGGAGCTGAAAGATCGTCTCTTTCCAACCCCTCTGCCATGGTTGGATCGTCCCGTTCCAACCACACCTTCCCCTATCCCAGGCTGCTCCAAGCCCCGTCCAACCTGGCCTCGGACACTTCCAGGGATGGGGCAACCACAGCTTCTGTGGGCAACCTGTGCCAGGGCCTCACCACCCTCACAGGGAAGAATTTCTTCCTAACATCCATTCTAATTCTCCTCTCTTTCAGATTAAAGCCATTCTCCCTCGTCCTGTGCCTCCAGGCCCTTGTTCGAAGTCCCTCTCCAGCTCTCTTGGAGACCCTTTAAGCACTGGAAGGGGCTTTAAGGTCTCCCCAGAGCCTTCTCTTCTCCAGGCTGAACAATCGCAATTCTCTCAGCCTGTCTGCTCCAGCCCTCTGAGCACCTTTGTGTTCTCCTCTGTACTTGCTCCAAGAGGTCCACCTCCATAACTGGGAGTTACCCAAATATTTCCTCTGCTAGAAATGATGCTGATGTGAATTTCTCCTCCTTCAGGATAAAGTTGCAGGTTCTTATTTACACTGATTTTTAAATAAAAGGCCACTCGGTGTTTGAACCTCTACCTTAAAATCAGAATAAATCTTTTATACCCCTCTGTTCAATACAGCGAGTATTACTCATTGTAGAATAGTGAAAATACAGACTGGATTGAACATCTTAATCATCCCGAAGAAATATCTGTTAATAGCCCTGGGCGGGGGGAGAGGACCTGCAATAAGTTGATGGCCACTTTGTTAAGAAGTTGGAAAAAAAAATTAATTCAGTAAGTTATGCTGCTTTTATTTCATATTCTTTTCCCAGAATTACTGTTTGTTGTTTTTTTTTTTTTTTTTTTTTAAACTTTTCCTGCCCCTGATCAAGGTCCTGTTTCAGAAACGGACTTTAAATCGTGCTCTGCCTTTTAAATCTAGCATGGATCTCTATAAATGAAAGTCTATCTCCCTCAGTATCCAGCTCCCAGCAAATGCGTATTGTTGGCTGGAGTTTTAAATAAATCCGTTTATCCCAGCGCCCTCTGCTGCTCGCTGAGCTCATGGAAAGGCACATTTCCGAGTGCTGGCAAAATCCAGGTTTTCTGAACGTGTTTGGTACCTTTCCCTCCAAACCAGCTCCTTTTATTTCCTGAAATTTTTCTTCCATATGTTCTCACAAGTATTTCAGAAATCATTACTTTTTATTAGAAAGCTTACTTTTAATTATAAAGCTTTTAATTCACAGGGGGAAAAAAAATCACATTGCCAGTATCTCAAAATTTACTGCTGGCCTATTAATGGATTTACAAAATCGCTGCTTTGATGAGCACTTTATACCTTTTCTTTTTGAATAATACCAAGACTCTTGTCTTAAAAATCCAACTTTCCATAATGCTTGCTGGTAAATCTACATTTCCTGCTACATTTCCAGACATAACCTGGGTTTTTCATAGAATCATACAACTGTAGGATCATAGAATAATTTGGGTTGGAGGAGGACTTTAAAGGGCATCTGGTCGAACCCCCTGCCATGAGCAGGGACATCTTCAACTAGATCAGGTTGCTCAAAGCCCTGTGTAACCTGACCTTGAATGTTTCCCGAAATGAGGCATCCACCACCTCTCTGGGTAACGTGTGCCAGAGTTTCACCATCCTCATTGTAAAATTCCTTCCTTATATCTTGGATTCAGATTCAGGTCTGAATCTGTCTTTTTTCAGTTTAAAACCCTTGCTCTGTCCTGACAGGCCCTGCTAAAAATTCTGTCCCCATTATTTCACATTTTCCTGAACCCATTTTACATTTTCCTGAGCCCACCGGTGCTCATTCTTCAAGGAGGGGCATCGCCAAACCCAGCAGCAAGAAAGGTACCAGGAGCAGCTTTTAGCAAGCCAGGAAAGCTCAGCCACATGTTGAACCCTTATGGACAAGTCCAAACTGTTTGCCACACTTAACACCCCCAGCTCCCTCAGTCATTCCTCACAGGAGAGGTTCTCTGTGTCCTTCCCCAGCTTAATTTCCCTTCTCTGGACACACTCCAGCACCTTCTTGAAGTGAGGGGCCCAAAACCTAGCACACCGATTCTGTCAAATCATGATAAAAAATGAGCTCAAATGTCACTCAGTTGTCTCTGGTACCCACTTAGTGACCAATTTTTGGTGGCAGGAATCCCAGCTTGTGAACCCTCACACTGCTGGGTCATGTCCAGTTTTTCCCAGTCTATTTCTCCCAGACCAAGGCTCATGTGGTCTGTGGGCTCTTTGGAAAATGGAGCACCTCTAAGGGCTTGCTATGTTACTATACAGAGGAGAACTTCTGTATCCAAGATTGTGTTTGCAACCCATGTGTTTTATCCATTTGTACTGCCTGTTTGGTTTTTTTCCCACAAAATTCCAGCTGCATGATGATGCCAACAAGGACCCCGACCTTGAGGCAGTGCGGGGGAATGCAGCTTTGGCATCCCCTCTTCAGAACTGTTCTACAGACCCCAAACCCTCTGGAGTTGGAATGACAATCAGGTCTCCCAGGTTAAGAATGAAGAACATTTCAGGCATTTTTTTCTCATTCCACTATCCTTTGATCTCTATTTTGATCTGATGCAGGTACTCAGCTTAGCTTGAGTGAACTTCAGAAGTGCTTGGCTCCCTCAGACAGGGAGCACAAAGCCTTGCTCAGGTCATACCACCCCTCCAGATGAGCTTGGAGTGCTCCATGTTCTTGCCTTGTGTTTCCTTGTCTTAGGACCAAAACCTCTTTGAACAGGAATAGTGAGTGCCAAATTCACAACATCCCATAATTAACAGGAAAAGCAGGAGTTAGGTGATGCAGCATTAAGTTGAAGATTTTATGCACAATCTATCACTGGATGATTTATCCCTTGGAGCACAAAGGGGAGGCTGGGAAGTCTCAAGAGCTGCTGTCACTGCTGCATGGTTATCCTTCATCTCCACATCCACCTTTTGAAAGTGAATTCATCCTTTCTAAACCTTCTTCCTCCTAGAAGCCAAACAAAACACACGGAAAAGCTGCTGAACTCGTTTCCTTGAAAATTTGAAATCAGTCACATGAGGTTATCTTCCATTTTTCTCAGCTGGGATATGGACCATCACTGAAACCAGCTTGTGCATCTGAATAAAGCATATCCTTTTTATTTCTCTATTTTTCCCATTCCCAAACAACTCCCCTCACACACACTTAAATCAAGAATAGACAAATCTCACCCATTAAAGGGAGGTCTTAGTTTTACTGAGTATTTAAAATGACAGGAAGTCAGGAGATTCTGTTTTTATTAGTTTAATTTAGTTCAGCTACACTTATGTGGATACAAAGTGTTTGTGTGTGATTTAGCCAAAAAACATTATTTAAATTATATTTATGTGAAGAAATACACTTTTTCCATTTTAGGATGTAGGCAGTAGAGCAAATTATCTATTTAAATTCCATGGCAGGAGAGAGTTAATCGGTTTTAAGGGGAGACAAGTAAAATTAAGACCTGACCCATTATCTGTTTTGAGAATATAATTTTTTTCCCTCCACTATTGCCCCCCTTCTTTCCTTTTTAATTTCTCCACTCTCTTAACTTGCTTTCTAGCAGTAGGCACTCAGATAATATGACCACAGGCAATGCTTTAGGGAGAGAAAAAATTCTGGGCACATGAAAGAAGATATAGCAAAGTCAGCAAAATGCATCTATAGGGGAAATTCATTTCAGGCTGCCAGAATTGTTCATAATGTATCTGGAGTTACACCATTCCCTGGATTCTTCCCTTCAGTTTGTTCATGTACTGAACTGTGGCCTTCAGGGACTTTAGCACAAGTAACTGTGGTTTAGGTCCCTTCCCTTCCCTTCCCTTCCCTTCCCTTCCCTTCCCTTCCCTTCCCGAACCTTCCCTTCCCTTCCGGTCCCTTCCCTTCCCTTCCCTTCCCTTCCCTTCCCAGAAATATCTGACAAGAAACATTTCTGGCTATTTAATTTTCCTATTCCTCAGAAGTTCAAAGGATCCTGACACGGTTTTGGCTCATATCAGAAATTTCAGGCAGTTTCCAGGCACAGTTTGGTTGCAGGAAAGACCAGACCCTATTCCCAGGAGTCTGAATTGATCTGCCGACCTTGATTTAGAGTCCCTTCAGTCCCTTAAAGTTTAGTAATATGGATGTAAACTACTCTGTGCTAGTTAAGTCACTGCAAATAATTCAGATATAGTCTAAAAAATTAGGCACAAACTTGTTTGATTTAGGTTAACTGCATCCTCACTGCTTTCCATGCAATATTCACTCTAGTGATAGAACATGATATTAATATTAATATAAAAATACAATTTAGAGTTGTAACGCTAAGGTAATGGTATATCACTGCTTTCATATTATAAATGCAGAAGCACAGTAAAAGTCAATGTTTCCTGCCCAACAGGCACAAGAGTGAGCAAGTGTAAATGAATCATTTTTAATAGTTCTGAAATTAAACATTTTGTTCTCCACTACCAAAATGAGAAATTTGAAAATTCAAATTTTAGCTTTTCTCCCACTCCTAGTTTTGACATGAGCATCTAATGATTTGATTTGGCTACCAGAAGAGAACTTACAATGCAAAAAATACCAAAATCTGCGCTTTGATAAACAGGTTTGCTTATGGAGCTTCAGAACACTTTCCTAAAGATGCAATGACAGTGTTCCTTAAAAAAATGGCTCTCAAAACAGCTGCTCCATTTTGACAACATTGGTCTTTGTTATTAAGGTTCATCATGGTCAATTTTTTCTCTGCCAAGTTAATCACAAGTTTTTTTTCAGGGCCCAATTTTTTTCCAGGGGCTTTAAACTGAGTTTTCTCACATGCTGGAATCACAAGAGCAGAGTTAGAGTTCCCTGAATGACCAATCTTGTTTCAGTCTTTTTTTTTTTTTTCCTATAAAGCCTCTCTTGTAACTAGAGTTGTTTCTAAGTTAATGATCAATCTGTAAAACTTCAGTGAAAACGTAAACTAGAAATACTCTTGAAAGCATATGGGGTATAAATGAAGGGACCTTAATCAATGTAGTGGAGAAGGAGACTGGAATTTAGGAGAATGCTTCCCCTTCCCAGCCCTACTTGGATTGCTCCCGTGTTCATAACCTTGTCCACACCAGTTTCTTTACTGAAGCTCCATTTTGACTTACCTGGTTCCTTGTTAATCCTTGTTCATAGAGTCACAGAATCCCAGAGTTGTTTGGGTCAGGAGGGACTTTAAAATCCCTCTCATTCCAACCCCCTGCCATGGGCAGGGACCCCTTCTGCCAGACCAGGTTGCTCCAAGCCCTGTCCAACCTGGCCTTGAACACAATTAGCCAAGAAGGACTTGATCACATCCCAGAGATAGAAACATCAGGAAAATGCCTGGCTGACAAAAAATAAAAGGGATCAATGTTGTAGCAGCAAGAAGAACATTCAGCAAAGTTCCCTATTATGTCAAAGTTCCTTATGCCGTGTAGGATCTCTTGTGCAAATGAAGGGTGCTGCTGTTTGGTCAGCTCCTCTCATTCCCCAGGGGTTTCCATTTGTGCATCCTCTGAATATGGAACTAGTCTAAAGTAGAGCAGCAAATCTATTTTGTGCAAGTAATGAAAATAGCCACGAGATAGACCAGGAACCGTGGGATGATCACAGCTTTGTGGAAACAAAAGCTACAATTGCTCAGTTAATATAACTCATGCAGAACACGGGCCAGAAAATCTGCATGGAACAACTGTTGGATGAGCCACAGTGTCCCTGCAGAAGCAGTAATAATAACCCTGTTTCAGTTTTACTTTTTAAGGCCATGGACATAAAATCTTTGCCTAACTTAATAAATTGTTCCTTTTCTTAATCACTATATCTGATAAAGATATGAATCTGTTTTCAATTCTGGGTTTTATTGAAGCTGAATCCTAGACCAGTAAAATCTTTTCATTGGGTGTATCTGTTAACTCTTGCAGTTCCCTGTATCACCTTGCTGTTAAGATGAATAAATTAACCTTGTTTTGTCTTTCGTTATGTGGGAGATTCTCTTACTTCACAGAATCACAGTGTGGGTGAAGTTGGAAGGAACGTCTGGGGATCATCTGGTCCATTCCCCCTGCTCATGCAGGGCCACCCAGCCCTGGTGCCCAGGACCATGTCTAGATGACTTCCAATAGCTCCAGGGAGGGAAGTCCTCAACCTTCCTGGGCAACCTGTGGCAGTGCTTGGCCACCCTCACAGTACAAAAGTGTTTCCTGCTGTTCAGAGGAACATCTTGTGTATCACTGGGTGTACCTGACCTCTAGTCCTTTCACTGGTCACCACTGACAGGAGCTGGCTCTGTTCTCTTTGCATCCTCCCCTCAGGGATTTAGATACACTGATAAAATCCCCCTTGAGCCTTCTCTTCTCAGGGCTAAACTGTCACAGCCTTCTCAGCCTTTCCCCATGGGAGATGCTGCTGAATCTCAATCATCTCAGAGGTCCTTTGTTGAGCTCTCTGCAGCCTGTCCATGTCCCTCTGGCACTGAGAACCCTTGAACTGGACACAGGTGTGAGCTCACCAGTGCTGAGCAGAGAGGAGTGATCCCCTCCCACCTGCTTCCAACACCCCAGTGCAGCCCTGGACACCATTTTATCACCTTGGTGAAGGACACATTTCTGGCTTGCACCCAACTGGATGTCCATCAGGAGCCCAGGGATTTTCTGTAAAGATTCAGACAACGTTTTGGTAACACCAGGGATGCCACATCACTTCATTCACTTCACCAACAGGTTTATGAAAGAGATGTGTCACAAATAGGCTTCATATTCCACATGCTGTTGCTACATACCTGTGACAGATGCAACATGACCTTTATGAATAAGTACATTATATCCTTTTTTCAGTCAGACACAAGACACTCTTGGCCTTCTGCCCTCAAGTTCAAGCTCATGCTTGGTGGATCATCCCCTACAACCAAAAATTCCCTTTCAGAGCTGCTGCCTTCCAGAGCAGACTCCATCACCTCATAGAGAAAAAAATAATTATTTTCTTCTAATATACACAAATTCATTTTTCATCTGTTAATAAGTTGTTTACTGACATCCAGCTTGTTGAACAATCCAGATCATGGTACTTTTTCCCCCTTAACCAGTTTTTCTGCAATCTCTCAGTCAAATTACAAACATTGTCACCAATAATATTATTTATTCTCATCAATGAGAATATAAACTATTGGCAGGGCAGGAACTGAAGCCTGAAACTCTATTGGGAATTTACATGTTTAATCATTACTCTCTCTTCTTCATCCATTTCTGGATCAAATAGATAGATTTATATTCATTTATGGCATTTAGCATTTTGATGGATTGCTATATTTGTAGTCAACATCCTTGTGGTTGCAAGTTAAATGTGCTCTAGAACTTGATCAAATTTGTCATCTCATTAAAAGGAAGAAACACAAGTTCATTTGATAGCATTTATTTTCTGTAAACCCATATTGATTAGTGTTAATTACATTACCCTCCTTTAATTTTTTTATTAATTGAGTCCTCAGTCAGATAATTCATTAGTGAGAACAGAACTGATGCCAGACTGTTAAGTATCTAATTATGTGGATTTTTCTGTTCATATTTTGAAAATTTTAGCAACAAATTAGCTTCTATGCTTCACCAAGTTATAAAAAAGAAATATTTATTTTCCAGACAGCTGATCATTTCTTTGAAAGCTCCCCAAGTTGTCATATTGTAAGATACTGTGCAGCCACAGATGAAGTTATTCCTTTATTTTTATCCATAACATTTGTTTTCTTCTTTCGAGGCACTAGTTAATAATTGCTGTGAGAGGTTACTGGACCTGCCGCTCTGGCTTGATACCATTATTGCACTGGACTGATCCTTGCTGTTAAAATCCTTCCTCTCCCTTTTTCCCCATTCCTGAAATTTCACAAACCTGGAAGTAGTGGCTTTCCATGATTTCAGGTGGAGTACACAACAAACCCCATGTGTTTGATGTAAGAAAACCAAAAATCACCTGAAAAACCCTGAAACATCTCCACTCCTCGTGCCACACTGTCCCCTCCACATGGGTATGAAATCAGAACAACTGCTTTTAATGATCTGACAGATTCTCTGCAAAGCAGAAACTGAAATGCAGGGAAAAAACCCAACACCTTGTGAAAGCTTGGTGTGGATAACACACACTTCTAAAATATACAGATAACACACATTGAAATCAGATCAGTGATTATGTAGGGACTCGTGTGTATTCCTCCCAGAGTCAGGCTGAGTGCTGTTCAGCTGTGCAGTGGACACACACTGTGGCTGTAGGACAGGTTTTTAGTGGGACAGGAGACGTTTGGGAACAGCCAGGTGGGTTTCAGGAGCTAAAGAGAATCCAGTTGTGTTGTCATTGTCGTTTTTGAGAATGGGAATTTTGGGGAGTCACGAAGGAGTAATAAAAGAGTGAACAGCTTGAGCACTGCTCTGCAATCTCTACTGATCTCCTACACTCTTCTAATGCTAGAAGAGCTCCTGGAAAAGCTTTGGCTTGGATGAACTCGCAATCTCCCAAGCATGGGGAAAAAGGGGTTGCACATGTCAGAGATCTTTCCTATTGCACAGCCTGGATGCAACCACCTATTTTGAAGGAAAAAAACCATGCTGTATTGCTTTTCAGGCTTCATATTTGTGAGGAATACAAGGAGTCCTATAGAATAAGGGGGAAATATTGCTAATAAACAGAGCTGTCTGGAATTAATCCTGGCCCTATTGAAGTCCATGGGGATTTTGTTATTGACTCAAGTAAAGGCTGAACAGGGTCATTAAGATAGCCCCAAGGTACTCGAGTACCAGAAATCAAGGATGTAGTGTGATATTGGAAAATAAAAGGAATTATCTCTCTTTTGGGGTATTCTGTAACTAGGTGAAAGGAGGAAATTGGAGGTTCTCTTTGAACTGGTATTTAGAGGAGGTAAAAGAAAGCCCATTGTTCTCCATGGTAAATAACAGACACACTTCATATAATCATCTTTAAATATTATTCAGTGAATCAGATCTTTTTTTGTCTTCCCAAGAATTATTAAAGTGCCACTAACATTAGAAGAAAGCTTTAGCATTTTGGAATATAAACAGACTGCCTATATTATTATAATTATAACAATTATTGTTATTAATAATAATAATAATCAGATAATCTTGATTGACACATACCATTATCATTTGAATAATAGAGTTGTCTATTTTGTCTACAAGGTGGGACTTTGATCCTGGGGTCATTCAGCAGCTACAGTCGATGAAGCCTTTCACGTTGGAGGCTTGGAATGCTCACCTCACTGAGGTTTCCTCTGATCCTGACAAGACTCCCTGAAATGTGGGGCTGACAGATATGACACAGGACCTGCAGAAGATCCACATCATAATTCTGTAACACTTATTTCAACATTATGAAATGAAAAAATGTACCTTACTCCAAACGCCAGTGAGTATTTTACTTCTTCTGGCTTTGGCTTCATCATTGGTGCTCAGCCCCCATGGTCCTTGTTGATAGTTGCTGTTTCACGTTTGTCTGATCCGAATTATGCTCAGATATTTTATGGAATGTTTTTAATGACCTTCCTGAGGGCAGGCTGTCTTTACTGCACTTTGCACAAAGTTCAAGATGATCTGTGTGTCAGAAGTGACTGATAGGAACATTTTATGTAGTGAAACGTAATCTACTACTCAAAAGAAGCAGGCAAGTGGCAAGAAGCTGCTTATGAAAGCTGAGGTTACAGACTCCTGAGAAAGGCTACCCAGAAGTTACCAACAGCAGCTGAGATTGGATAGTCAAAATCCATCTTCTGTCATCTTAATTGAATGACTCATGTGTAGGATACAGCTAAAGTTTTAGCATGCAATTAATAATACTGCTGTCTGTGTGTCTTGCAGAACACATCACCCGTCGGGGAACTCACCACATCCTTGGTTATCTGGTGGAAACATCTTTTTGGCACAGTCTAGGGACCACTCCCTGTCTTGTTTCCAGCTGAAGTTTAATTGTACAGGTATGGCCATGCTGTGACAGTTGGCATCAGGACCAGAGATCAATCTATTTAGCAGCACTAATGAAAAAAAAAAAACCCCAAACCACAAAAACCTCAACCAACTAATAAACCAAATTATTCAAAACTTCATCTGTGACTGCTTGGTTCCCCACTGGTGTAGTCTTTCTATGAGCCTGTTGTTTGCCTTGAGGAATATTCTTCTTGTGCTTATTCTTGTTTGTCTGTGCAGTGACCATTTTTGAGGTAATCTGGTTCTTTTTTTTTTCTCAAGACAACAACCCTGAATCAGCTCAGCAGGTTAATAACAGTGCAGAACCTGGGGCAGAGGCTGTAACTCCAGCAAACTGACTGCAATTGGAAACAACGTCCAGTCTAGTGGATGAATTGAACCTGAAAACTTGAGGACAGGATGGACCACAGATAAGGTTGCTGCAACTCCTTCTTCAATGACACCAATTCAGTTCTGAGCCCAACTAGTGGTGATTAGAAGTTTCTCTCATTTAATTTTTATTGAGGGTGAGTTTAGTGTGGGGTTTCTTTTCCTTTCTACTTAAAAATTAGGTATTTAGTCAAACTATGCTTGTTCTAGAGTCAATGGAGTTGCTCTAACCAACCAGTCTAAATTGACACCTGACTTCTATGTCTAAAATTAGAGACCTGTGGAAAGCTGAGCCTTTGTTTAGGGGTTCAGTGAAAGGCAGATAAATGGAGTTCAAAACGAATTGTATGGTAACAATGAAAAGCAGGCAAAGGCCAGTGGCACTCTCTATTTATTTTGATACAAAATGAAAACAGTGGATCCACAAAAGCTTCTTCTGCTGCCACAATGTACTTGGCTGTTAACCAGGAATGAAAGACTTTTTATTTACTCAAAACAATTGGTGCCACCACAAGCACATTACCCTGATGCAGTTTTCAGAGGTGCTTTTGCCACACAGAATTTCTAGTTTCTGTTTTAATTGATGGGAATAAAGGGGGAGAAACATAGACTTTTAATGTGATTCAAAAATCATCATTTTTAAGACATTTTCCTCATATACCTGTCCCTAGCTCATTGTGCAAGATTTTTATCTGTTTGCTCATCTTTCATTTTTATTTTCACATCATAGGCAATTTTCAAGGGAAAGTTTTCCCACTCATTTCCCAGATCTAAATTTGACAAATAAGGGGGTGATATCTTGGCATACTTTCAGCAGTTTATTCACAGAGCATCCAGTCCCACTAACATGCTCTCTACTGACCATTTCTAATTTTCAGTGTAGTTTTATTACTGGCTTCACACTTCATGTTAATTGGCAAAGGCTCAGCGCTTTGATAACACCTTAATTTATCTGACCATAATGATGGCCCAGAGTGCTTCATTAATATTTGTGTTAAATGCATTAATTAATTAAAAAAACCCCAAACCCATGTGAAAACTAGATAGCTCTGGGTGATAGCAGTAATGGGATCCTGCCGCCACATGCCCAGTCTAAGACTTTGGATCACGGAATCACAGAATCATTGAGGTTGGAAAAGACCTTTAAAATCACCAAGTCCAACCATCACCACCATGTTCTCCTCTAAACCATGTCCTCAAGTGCCACTTCCACACGTTATTTTCCCCACTTCCCTGGGCAGCCTGTTCCGCTGCTTTACAACACTTTCCACGATGGAAGTTTTCTAAATATCTAATCTAAATCTCCCCTGGCACAACTGGAAGGCATTTCCTCTCTTCCTGTCACTTATTTCCTGGGAGAGGAGACTGACACCTGTCTGACCTCAACCTTCTTTCAGGCAGTTGTGGAGACCAAAAAGGTCTTCCCTCAACTTCCTTTTCTCCAGATTAAGCAACCCTCCTTCCTACTTGGAGGCCTCTGAATCAAAACATTATTACTGTGCATGTAGACAGCCTGTACAGACTGCAATGCACATTCATTCTTGCTGAGAGATGATGCTCAGCACCATTTCAGCTCTCCTTAAGAATCCAAAGGGTGCACAAGGGATTAACAGATACAGTGAAGCTGTAAGATCCTGATCCTTCTAGAGGAGCAGTGGGAGTCAGACAGGGTAGACAGGGCTAGCCTCCAAATCTTGACATTTTGAGTTGCTTCAGGAGCTGCATTTATGTATCACTAATTCAAATATCTTTCCATTAGAAAACTCCACAACATAAACTCTGCTCAGAGCAGAATGCCATTTCCATTGAGGCTTGAAGTTCCCATTAATTTCTTATTCATGTCTTTTTCTGGGAAGGCGAACCTGAAGAAGTTAGATTTTGTTAGATTAAGCTTTTGGTGCCTACCTAGAAACTAAACTGTACTTTCCAGCAAAATATAAATACTCAGCCTTTATAACAAGTGGGAGGTCTGCTGTTGAACACAAAGAATAATATTACCATACATACTTGAACAACTCTGCTAATTCCCGGAGTTCAGGACACTCAGTATTTTACAGATTTGATCCATTTTTTTTTGCCCGGTCACTTACTTTGAATGCAAATTTACCCAAGCTCTCTGTATGAATTTTGCATATAAAATCTGACAGAGATTTATTTTTTCCTATCACTTTTTTTTCCCTTTTCATCTTCCTGCGTGTTGCACTGCCTACAACTTAGAGGCTACTTGTGCACATTGACTTGGATTTTGGCACTGCACCTCTGCAAATCTCAGTGGAATTGTCTTCTTTTTGTTTTAATGGAGTGAGTGGAAAAATTAAAACACAAAAGTGAAGAGACATAGGGAAGGCAGCCTCTCATGTGACTTTGTTTAAAATACTGATGAATTTGTCACAATTGCATCTCCTCTGATTTGGATACCAGTTGCTCTTCTCTCTTGGAGAAGAGCACATACAGATTTGATTAGAGGAATTCACTGTAACATCTGGGGAATTGTATTTCCTAGAAGATTACAGGGGTAATATTAATTATTGAGAGTTCATTTGTTAGGTAACAGAGGTGATAGTTGGATAAATTAAGTTTAAATATGTGGGAACTTCCTCCCAACCCATTTCCTTTTCTACCTGAAACTCTTGAAGTTTCTGCCACTGCAGCTTTGCCCTTGGTGTGTTGTCTAGACTCGCTGAGAGAGACAATTCTACAAGAGGCACTGAAACAACACAGAATGAAGGGTTGTCATCAGGTTCCCAAACAGTTTTGAGACTGCATATCTGGAAAATTGTTTTTAAAAAACATGCATTTTCTTCCTCTTTTTTTTTTTTTTTTTTTTTANTTTTTTTTTTTTTTAGTGAAAACTTTTGGATCCATTTGGTTTGGAAAGCTTGGCTGAAACTCTGAGCTAGAGTTGCTTTAAGTCATACCTTAAAGACAGTACCACTTACACCTAAAGGCTTTTTTTTTTTTTTGGACTCTTGTTGTTTCTGCCCAGGAAGAGTCAAATTTTCTGCCACAACATTGGAATCAAAATCTGGAGTGGGAGCGATGGCAGTTAGCCCAGACCCTTGGCTGAAGCAGGACTTGGAAATGAACTGCTGCAAAATTTCAGGGAGAAGATGAAATAATTGGTTTGAGACTCTGGAGATGAGGATTTGATTGCCAGCATTGTCACAATCTTCCCATGCCATTATGGGAAAGACGCCTCTGAGGGCTTCTAAATATTAAATGTAAAGGGTGACCAAGTTTTCTGGGGTGCATCCATTATGAGTTAGTAGACACGAGGACTCCTGTTACTTTTCCTAATCTAATTTACCACTAATCTAATATAAATCATCCCAACCAGTGTGGATTCCTGTTTTAGGACAACACAAATTGCTTTGCATTAAATCTTTCTCTTTACACACAAACATTAAATCTGGTGAACGGATTCTAGATGAGAGAACTGTTTAACATAGCCACATTTAGGTGGAATAAATCCCAAATTTAATCTCTGTAAAAACTGATTTCCTTCCTGTAATATGGGAATAACATTACAGTTGTTTCTCTGCTTTGTATGTCTTACCTGTTAGATGAAAATTCTAGGTCTCGTAATGTCATAGATCTGGCTCCTGGTCAAGTTTGATAATCTTTATTCAGAGATGGAAATTATTTTGAAGCACCAGACAGATCAGGGTTAAATCAACATAGATTTTATTGCCGTGAAATGTTTGATCAAATGTGGTCATTATCTTCATAGACTCATGTAAAACAGGTAGCTTGTATAGGAAATAGAAATATAAAAGATTATGTTTTTCACCACTGAATTATAAATTAAATTAAGTGGAAGGAAAATAACCAAACCAAAACTCCAAAGCAATAAATAGGACATTGTTTGTTGGTGACCAAGTGCGCACTCACATTTAAATACAATCACAACAGCTGCTGTACAGAACAGAATTAATTGTACAAAATAAAGAAAAGTAAAGAATAGCAATAAAAAAGATCAGACCTCTCCAAATGACCTTCACCTGGCAAAGGAAAATGACTTTATCTTCCTCCCTCATTCCCCACCCAGCTGTATGTGAATTCTTGTTAAACCTGTAATGAGGGCAGAGGCAAAGGATACTTTTATAAATACAGTTCCTGTATAATTTATCGATTCTTCCTCGTGTTGCAGGCTTGTGTCTTCTATAAATGCTGTTTCTTCTTGTCCTTAGAAATAAAGAATCAGAGCAGCAGAACTGTTTCTCCAAAGGATAAATGAAAGTCAAATGACCTTGGAATTCACCAGCAGCCCTTTTGGATACCTAAGACATCTAAGACCAAAATTGCTTGTTGGTATTAGGAAACAAACAAACAAACAAAAAAATAGCAGTTAGAGATTGTAAAGTTAAAACTGGCTCTCGGGACAATAAAAAGCCCTTCTTGAGCCTGGCTGCAAAATTGTGAGCTGCGCCTGTGCCACTGAGTCACGTCCAAAGGAAGAGATGAACTGGGGAAATATTTACACAGAGGTCCAGGATTTGGAAGGACTATACATTGTGCCTGCTTTGTAGCAGATTTTTCTGGTTTTAGGAAAAGTTAAAGAGAAGCTTCAAAGAGCAGATTCCATGTTGATTTGGAGAGCTGAAGTATTTTCCCAACAAATGTTGGAGTTTAAGAAGGAAGCAAATGAAAGGTCTAAATTCACCCTTTCTGCCAGTTCTCCAAGGCAGCAGAATGACACTTAGAAGGAGTTAGGGTTAACGATGGCAGCATAAAGGACAAAGTTCTTGACAGTCTTCAGTTGTAGGTGGCAGGGTCATCACTGCTTGTCTGTCGTTCCCTCCCCTTAACAGGCCGCGTGAACTCTGTTCCCGTACTCATCATCTGATAAAACTCTCCCTTTCCTACATGTCTGCCATGTAATGGTACTAAAGGAGGGCTCTGTGAACAGAGCACCAAATCTCAGGGCAGAGGTGAGAATGTTGCTCCTACTCTGCCAGATTCACCTTCTAAGCTTAGTCGGCACAAGAGCTGTTTGTGCTCGCGATGAGTAACGCCTTGCTCTAGAAAAATAAGTTTGTAGCTAGTCAGTGTGTTTGCTCCATGAGTAACTTGCTAATAAATCCAAGAGTCAGAAGCTGGTCTTCATGAGTCAAATATGCCAGGGTTTAGGATGAGGAGTAAGTTCAGGGACCTACTTAAAACATTTTGAGCTTGGTGGTGGGAAAGGTGTAACTCCTACAGAGCTGAGCAATGGGCTGAAGCACAACAGGATCCAGCTACTCAGACAGCGCTTGGGTTATGAATCAATTTTTGGGGTCCAACGATCAGAAAGACTCATTGTCCTGGCCATGAAACTTTGGAGACTTTTCTCTATTCCTTTGATGGTTTTGACATTGAATAAACACTTCCATGATCTCTTAAAGAAAGTTTTTTTTTTTTTTTCTGATCAGATAAATTTCCAAGTCAAAGAGGTAGAAATAGACTTGAATCTGACACCACTGAGGACCCACTAACTTCCAATCATGAACTTCCTTCAGGCTAATCTAGGTCATGAATGTGTTTGGAGATGACAATATTTCCACAGAGACTAGAACTAAGAAAATAATAAAAACCCCCAAGACCACAACGTGGGAGCATGGGCATGTTCCCATGGACAGCACGGGAGTGTAAGTGGATGAGAACCTAGGCTGAGATTTTAACAGGAACATCAGTGAATTCATTGCCTAAAACCTCACTGAAGGTTCCAATTTCAAAAACTAAAGGCATTTTGACACCAAACTGCTCTGACAGCTAGTTCAGCAGAAAAGGCAGTGATAATTATTTTTTGCTCAATAAAATTATTAAGTGCAATTAAAAATGAAAAATAGAGCCTGTCAATGTCAACAAACTTGCAGCCACATTTTAAAAAGGGTTTTGATTTTAAAATGTGCTAATATACTAAGGGAAAAACCAGAAAGTTTGGCATGGAAATAGAAAAAACTTCTTAATGGTAAGAACGTAGAGCAGTTCAATCAGGTTGAATCAGATCTGTATTGAACATTAACAAAAATATACAGAGGTCACTAAGTCAAAAACTGGAAGTTCTGGGGCTTGAAGTGTGCTCAGATGTATTAATATTAATAGATCAAGGGGTAATCCAGGCCAAAAATAATTTGTTGCCTGCAGAGCAGACACTCATGGTGATTATGTAACAGCAAAAGACGCAAGTCTTGAAATAAATTATTGTTGGGACTTTGGACCATATCCTGAATAGGCAAATATTTCATATAAGGCTATATACATATTATTTCCAATATTAAACATTTTAATTTGATGGTAATAAAATGCTGCTTCTCCAAGAGTTTCACGGATTTATCTGCCCAAACATTTATTCCTCCTTCTCCAAAAAGTTGATATTAAAGTGGAGAAAACGGAAAAGGATTTTAAAAACCTTTTTCTTATATTTTTCCCCCATCAAAATGTAATTTAAATTTATCCACATCTTGAAATAGAGCTTCAAATTAAATTGTTTTACAGCATATGCTTTACAGATGTGGCAAATCTGCATATCTGACGCAGTCAAACTTCTGATTTTTCCCTTTCCTCTCCCTCAGTTTGGGCAATAGAAAAAGCAGAATGAGTTGCCTCTTCACTTTTAATCATGGTTACCTACTTTCACACTCAAGTATTTAATGTTCTAGGACAGTTCCACAACGTTTCTGCTGAAGACATCTCTGAGGACTGTTCATTTGATTTTAGCATTTCATTTCTCCAGAAGTACCAGTATAAATTCATTAAATTCATTTAATAAAGTTTAATTTTTTGAGGCACTTATCTGATCTTGGTGTGTTAAGGAGATGGAGTCCAGTGGAGATGCACCTGTTTCCCTCAATGCAGGATGGTGCCCGGCTAGCACTAAAGCAGGTACCTAAGTTATACACCTACCCTGAGCAAGGACAAATCTGGGCAAAAGAGTTGGATTTTTTTCCCAGATTTCTTTAAATAAACAATCAGGGAGTCATTACTTTCTAGTGTTTTCTAGTGGTGGTGGCAATGTCCTTACTGACCTTGAGAGCAACAGCATCATGCCATCATCACTCTAAGCCTTCCATAATTTGAAAGGTGAGGGTGATCTTGTTAATTTGGTTTGATTCCTTGCATCTGGCTCTAAGCACCCTCAGCTATTTGTCACAGTCCCTAGGCTTAGTCTAAACTGGTCATCCAAGGCATAGTACACATTAACAACTTCCAGAAAGATGAAATTTGTGTGAGAGCTTTTGTCATCCACGTTTATCTAACGCTGTCTCTGGGATCCTCCAGCTTCCAGGTGAGCCAGGTTCTCCTAAAGGTTTCATGTCATAGCCATCAAAACTCTGTGGCTGTCTTGGATACCTAGAACATCTCAAATGGCTCTAAACATTTACACATGGACAACTATACTAGTTCCTACCACAGAAAGAGTTGAACTGTCCCTTGGAAGAAAAGGTCTGGTTCTGCTGATCTTGAAGAGAGTTTAGATGGACAACATCAAGCTCTCCCAGTAGCACCTTTCCTTCCTAACTTCCTCAATAAAGTGATGTCAGAGAAACAAGAAAAGGAATGGAATAAAGGTCTTGTTGAAGAAGGAGTTAGAATGTGACTGGAAAAACCCCTTGACTCAAAGAGGCTTGAGCTTAAACTGTGCCTCCCATGTTTTCTGTGTGAGGACGTGTGGTAGGTGGTAAAGTAATATTTCAAAAGTACATTAGCAAGGTTATTACCACTCGGCTGCTGTGGACTAAGCCAATCTGTCTTATTTGTCATTTTGTTTTTATTTGATTTCCGGTGAGTGGATTCTGTTAGACCTCTGCACCTCAGCTGGATTTATAAAGACAATAAAGCTGTGGAAACAAGCTGTTGAAGAAAAGAAAGCATCATAAAATCAAGGCAACACAAAAGGTGACTCCAATTGCCTGCATTGATCGTGTTGTACAGAGACCCAGGTATGGCAGAGTGCTGTGGGACCAGGGGCTGAGAGAATAGAGGACAGAAGCCCGTGCTGTCATTTAAACTGAAGTTCAGAGAGGGATCAGGGCTCTTACTGAGACTATCAAGGTTTGTTTTCGTTTTAGTCTGCCATGCTCCTTTCACAAGAGACACCACGCTGCCGCTTGAATGGTCAGGACAGATTCCCAACAGGTTCTGGCCTCATTCCAGGGCAGCTTTATTGTACATTCCCATGTACAGGACGGTTCATTTGTCCCATGACCCAAGAATTCCTCTTTTGCCAGATTTCCATATTGTTTTCCCAATGGTGAGCAGATCAGGCATTTCCGATGGACCAGAGGAAGCCCTTCTTTCAATCTATCCAGCATGCAAGCAAAGTCAGGATGCTGGAACTGTGTATCCCACAACCGATGCACCGACCCTAACTCTGCTGCCGGAGAAGAAAGTGCTTCAAATTTCATGTGCCACCTCAGCCAAGTCCAGAAGTGCTTATAAAAAACAGTGTTAGTGTATCATTCAGAACAATCAAATACTACGTGCACAAAAAAGCAGTTTAGAGCAACATAAATTTTAAAAAAGTGACAATTTCATCACACAATTACTGTACACTGCTGTTCTTAGGGTTGAATACTTTCCTCTCTCACGCTCTCTCTTTCTCTCTGTTTTAATCTTTCTTTTTTATTTTCTTTTTTTTTTTTTTTTTTTTTTTTTTTTTTTTTTTTTTTTTTTTTTTTTTTTTTTTTTTTTTTTTTTTTTTTTTTTTTTTTTTTTTTTTTTTTTTTTTTTTTTTTTTTTTTTTTTTTTTTTTTTTTTTTTTTTTTTTTTTTTTTTTTTTTTTTTTTTTTTTTTTTTTTTTTTTTTTTTTTTTTTTTTTTTTTTTTTTTTTTTTTTTTTTTTTTTTTTTTTTTTTTTTTTTTTTTTTTTTTTTTTTTTTTTTTTTTTTTTTTTTTTTTTTTTTTTTTTTTTTTTTTTTTTTTTTTTTTTTTTTTTTTTTTTTTTTTTTTTTTTTTTTTTTTTTTTTTTTTTTTTTTTTTTTTTTTTTTTTTTTTTTTTTTTTTTTTTTTTTTTTTTTTTTTTTTTTTTTTTTTTTTTTTTTTTTTTTTTTTTTTTTTTTTTTTTTTTTTTTTTTTTTTTTTTTTTTTTTTTTTTTTTTTTTTTTTTTTTTTTTTTTTTTTTTTTTTTTTTTTTTTTTTTTTTTTTTTTTTTTTTACTTTTTTTTTCTTTTTTTCCCCCCTCTTTTTTTTTTTTTTTTGGATTTGGTCCACTGGAGATAAATTGCCCTCAATGATATATATATTTAAAAAAAATATCAGCAGCAAGACTCTCTCGAAATAGATTCTGTTTGATGTAGCTAGTCTGTCTTTTCTGTTTTGCCCTCTTTCACAGCAGCCTCTGAAGTTTTCCGCAGGGGGGCTTTCTCCGAGTTGGCGTGTCCTTGGCCGGATTCCGCCGCTCCTCCGTTTTTGTGCGATGTGTGCTTTTCCAAGTAGTTCAGCATTTCACTGAGAACAGTTTGGAAAGTGCTTAGGGCAGCACATATTGCAGGAGTTCCAAAACCATGAGTGATCAAACTACAAATGGGAAGGAGACAGAAGGAAAAAAAAAAAGGGAAAGAAATACACACACACACATAAATATCAATGAGCTCACAAACACCGAGGAGTTTACAGTACACTCATTTTGCTATAGTGAAATTCAAGATTTGCTCCCTAAACTATTTATTACCCGTGGGAGAAACAGAAAAGAAAGGAATAGAGCCAAAGAGCAGACTGCATACAGCTTCAAAGGTTGTTTTTGGTGGAGCCTCAGTTCTGTAACACCATGGGACAGACCCTCAGCAAGTGCAGACTGACACAGGGCTGTTGACTTCAGAGAAACCAAGACAGAATCCATGCCCTCGGCTCTCCAGCATTGTTAATTTTCCAACGTCAGGAGGTCTGGCTCCCCCTTCTCACGTAAATAAAAGGAATTCTATGTGGTTTATTCACAATTCTAGATCATACTTGGTTGACCTGATGATCTTGGAGATCTTTTCCAACCTTAATGATTCTGTGATTTTATGGCTCTTAAACATGACCTGGTTAATCTACATGAAGGTATGACTGCATTCGTACGAGGAAATTCAGCAATGCCAAGGAGACCATCTCCAACCCTCTGCACAATTGACACGCTTTGGCCATATCCATGCTGCTAAGGTCCTGAACCATCCAACAGGGTGAGATCTGAAATTCCTGTTGGGAATAGACCCTGGCCAATATCCATGCTCAAGTGATGACCAGAAAATATTTCACATAGGGCTGGTTTAGCCAGGCTGAATTAATGAACAATCCTAACTCATTATTGGCAAAAATAACCCAGTTCCAGCAATGTTGGCCTGGTAGCTGAATTTACTGGTATAGATTGACCCTGTTGCACCTCTCATCTAAATAAGGGATTTTTTTCTACATTGATTTTTTTCTTGTCATTGTTCCTGGCTGCCACCTGCAGATCCAGAAGCGTGCAAGTTTCCCACAGGTCCCACCTCTTGTATATCATCTCTGTGAGGATCATAGAATCCCAGAATGGTTTGGGTTGGAAGGAACTTTAAAGATCATCTCATTCCATCCCCCTGCCATAGGCAGGGACACCTTCCATTAGACCAGGGACATCTTCCACTAGACCAGGTTGCTCCCAGTCCCGTCCAACCTGGCCTTGGACACTTCCAGGAATGGGACAGCCACAGCTTCTCTGGGCAACCTGTGCCAGGCCTCACCGCCCTCACAGGAAAGAATTTCTTCCCAATACCCCATCTAACTCCACCTTTTGTCAGTGGGAAGCCATTTCCTCCTTGTCCTGTCACTCCTTGACCTTATCCAAAGTCCCTCTCCAGTTATCACGAAGCCTGTTAGGGTACTGGAAGGGGCTCTAAGGCCTCCCCAGAGACTTCTCTTCTCCAGGCTGAACAATCCCAATCCTCTCAGCCTTTCCTTGCAGCAGAACTGCTCCAGCCTTCTAACAATCTTCATGGACTCCTCTGGACCTGCTCCAACAGCTCCATGTCTTTCCTGTGCTGGGGACCCCAGAGCTGGACACAGGACTGCAGGATGTCCCAACCACCACAGGATATGGGACATGGCACTAGAGACCAGATGTTAGGCAACTGACTTCAGTTCCATTTGCCTAAATATTATGTGTACAGTATAAGATGATCATGTAAGGGCCAAAGAAGCTAAAGTTATTATGGGTAACCAAGTTGTTCTCCTTGTTACAATGATTCATTTTGATAAGTGGCATGTGAAAACAAAAACCCCTGCCCAAATCCTCCAGATTTTTAGCTTTCATTTAGACACGTAAATTAAAAATTATTTCAAAGGTTGAAATGTCATTGAAGTTTTCAAAAGTGATTTCAGATATTTTAATCCTGCTCAGGGAAGAAAGAAGACAAGAGGAACAGAAGCTAATTTTTATGTTGGCCTTTTTTTATAAATCAATACTTTACATTGATTTGGGTGAGGGGAAAAGAAATCCGCATTACAGTGATTCTGACAAGGAAAAATAACTGTTTCCCATCCCCTGCTAGTTCAGATTTTGTCCGTACAGTTACTCTCTGTGTGTCTTGGGCACCACATCAGTAAGTCCTGATCTGATGCAGAGACCCATGTGAGGGTCAGAAATGGGAACATTCCCTTCAGTGACCTGTCTCCTCCACACTGTGGCTTCTCAGTCTTTCCAGGTCTTTTAGAAAAAAAGTGAATATGTAGGGGCTGAGGGGAAAGAGGTTTTACAGGACATGGACAACTGATAGGATGTTTTAAGCATCAAAAAACCCCACATGGGAAAGGCTTCACGATATTTTTTTGGCTCACCTTTCTGTCTGCTAGACATGGGAAACCTATTTGATAGGAAAGCTGGTATCTTAGGGAAGACACCAAAAATATGCGAATTCTAACCAAAATGAGTGCTCAATATGGAAATATGTCTCCATTTCAGATTGGGAGTGGCATAGCCTTTTATAAAGGTCTCCAAAAGGCTATTAACAAATAACTCGCGTTTAGAATGTTTATCCATCAGTCCCCTGGCACTTTTCAAAGCAGGAATTTATATTTATCCCCAGCTAGTAATGCGAGGAAAATGATAATTAAATATTTACAAGCAATATTTTGCAGACATCAATTAATAATACCACATAAAGTTTGGAATCTTGAAGTTTAGACTGGTAGCAATATCTGGATCTTTATAATTTAGCATTAAAAAGAGGTAAACATACCTCAGGTTAATTTTATTTTCTTTTTAGGAATACCTGGCATACCAGAAATATAAAAATCATCATCATCATCATCATTGTAAGCCACGTTTTCAATGGTTGTAAAAACTAAACCAGCAGTAGCATATGTATGAGTATTTTAAACCCTTTCATGTCACTTTAGGAGTCAGGTGATTTAATGATTTTGTGTTGCATTTTATCATAATTTCTGGTCTTCAGAAGTCCAGAGAAATGAAAATGTGATGGCGTTTACAATAACAATAAGCAAGAAAAGGAAATTAAAGGAATCATTACTAGTTATATTATTGCATGATTTTTACACTGCTTGTGTAATCTTCTGGGTCCTGATTTGGGGAACTGACTATACTGAGGCACAGAAAAATACTTATGATCTTGCAAAGGAACTGGTTTATGTATTTTAAAAGCTGGCAATATCTGCATTCATTCATTCCTTTCCAGTAGCTGCAAATCATATAATCACAGAATCGTTTAGGTTGGAAAATACCACCAAGATCATCAAGTCAAACCACTAACCCTGCACTGCTGAGCCCACCACTAAATCATGTCCCCAAAAGCCACGTCCACATGCTTTTTGAGCACTTTCAGGGATGGTGAACCCACCACTTCCCTGGACAGCCTGTTCCAATACTTGACCACCCTTTCAGTTAAGTTTTTCCTAATATCCAGTCTTCTGGTTAAAAAACTGATGCTCATAGGAAAAGAATTTTTTGGAGTGAGTGATCTATCTCCTTTAAAGTTTAGCCTCTTAGTTACCAGGAATCATTAAATATGGCATCTCTCACCAACACAGCCTTGTGTTTCTTATTAAAAAGCCAACCCTTTTTAGTGAAATGATGCTGCAGTCTCGTGGTAACTCTACTTTCAGTTCCTGATGAATAAATTCTTCTCCGCAGATGGAGATATGCAGAGCCTATTAATTTCCCCATGAAGTTTATTAAGAGAAACCATTTTATAGAAAATTTCTAACCAGCCCTTCTTGCCAAGCTCCTGTGAGGGTGTATTTTATTAGGCTCACTTTAGGTAATGAGCATAAAAAGGCCGAGAGATATTATCTTCTACTTTATCTTACATTTCTATCACTAATTCCCCTTGCTCTAATTTTGGTGGTCTTTACTTCTCTGCAAGTTAAAGTCTTTGAAAAATCCAAGAAAGTTGGATAATTTCCCTTTGCTGATGAAAGTAAGTTTCAAGTTTGGGAGAAAATCTGATTTTACATTTAAATCAGACTTGACAGACGGAAGATTAATGGCAAAGCATTCCAATGTGTTTCCTGAAAGTCAAATTCAGCCGCCCGATTTTCCAGGCTAATTGCGCTCACACTGAAATTGGTTCATTTTTGGTATGCTCTACACCTATGAAAGGAGTTGCTTTCATTATCATACTTTCATTTGCGTTTATAAGCCTAAAATTAAACATGGTGGTTTCATAATGGAGTCTTCTGGGTATTCTCAGCTTTGTAGTGCATCCCACTACAGCTCCTATAAACCAACTTTATTGTTCTGAGAGGCTGAAATCTCTGATTCTGGTGTTGGAGAGCTGCAGAAAGAAGGCAGCGAACATCGGGCCAACATATTACAAATCCTGGTGCTTAAGGACATCCAGACCTGCCTGTAATTCTGCCCAGTGCTATGATGCAATTATGTCTGCTCATGTTTTAATGATGGCCTTACTTAAAAGTGAAAAGATCCAAGTGCGCCTGAAGGCTTGGAGTCTCGTTTGGCAACCACCTCAAGGACTCCTCCATACCCCAGGCTGGTGAAGCTCCGACATGAAGCAAAAGAAACAGCTTCCCTCTCAGTAGGGGGGGGGGAAGAGGCCATCTGCACTGAATGTTTACACCCTCATTTAAAATAAATAAATAAGGCCTTTAAAACAATAATAACGAAGACAAAGCAAGCTTGAACTTATTGGTCAGATTTTCTCAGAACTTAGAATGTGAAAACTCCGTGGTTATCCAAATTCAACAGCACATAGCTGATGACAGATGGTAAGATCTGATATGACGTTCAGTGGCTGTAAAGGAAGTGGTAAAATATTTGCATCTCTTCCCTGACACAAGTAACATCTGAATATAGAGATGCCAATATTGACTTTGAGGGGCTTCTTTTGATTTCAAGGTCTGTCCTGTGAAGGTTGCCTAGAGAATCGAATGGTGATAACTTCACTTCAGGAGCTCAGAAGGTCTAACCCCGACACAAGTTAGGCTGGTAGTCAACATAAACATCGGAATGTGGGCACTGGATATTACAGGGATAAATAGTGTATGGGATCAGAGTAGCAAACAGCACAGAAGTTGCCTTCAAAGTAGGCCCTCATGTTTTCCTTCTGTTCATAGTGTATTAAGGACATGTCCTCCGAAGCAGATGGACCTCCTTTTACCATGTGTAAAAGCCATGGAGAAAGTAGGAGGAGAGTGTTAGAGCTGATGCCCCAAATCTCCAAGATAATCTATTTCGGATCTGTATATTTTAGACTTTGGTACTCATTTTCCACGCTAAGAAGAATTGCCCGGGCAACAGACCTGAAACATCCGAAAACTGCGGAATGTTTCTGAGCTGTAGACCAAAGATTAAACCATTTAGTGATTCATCTTTACTTCATGGGAAGGCAAAGAAATGGATGGGGTTCATTCAATTTACTACAATCCATCAGCTTTTTCCAATGAGGAAATGCAGCTGAGAAGCCCCATTGCCCTCCTCAAATGAGAAAGACCAAGAATTAGCATTTATAAACATGCTCATGACAAGGTGCAATCAATTTCTTAGCCTTTTAATTTGGAAATGAGGGGAGGGCATTCCTTTTTCTTTTGGGAGACACGAGAGTGCCTTAAATGCTTTAAGAAATCTTAAGTACTGTGTTAGAAATCTAAGCACCCCCCAAGATTTTTTCCCTTATTTGATGAATGTGTTTGTTTTTTTTTTCCCATGATTACGGAACTTAGTTGTTAATGAAGCAGATAAAGAAAAGCAAACAGATGAAAATCTGTTTTCTTGACTCCATAAATTGTGACTTTAAGGGAATATGGTATCATACAACCCAAAATAAGAACCTTTAACAATATTAGAAATTAGAAAGGATTTTGTTCATCAGCAGAGCAGGACAAGGTCATTGAGACCTTCCTATGGAAAGATCAAAGAAGGAATCTCTTGGGAAGGAAGTGAGGGAAAGATGCCAGAGGAAGGCACTCTCACACTTATGGTAAATAAAGAGACAAAGAAAAAAATAAAATTAAAATTTAAAAAAAAAGGAAAAAGAATGAAACAATTTGTTGCTCCCTAGTGCCTCAGCACTAGGCACCAGTGCTGCTCCTCTCGGTTAACTAAATGCAAAGATTGAGAGAGCTCCTGGAAATCAGGGAACTCTAGAGGGCACCAGAGGTGTTTCACCATAAACCTCATTGCGCACCAGGTTTCTCTCCAGTCCCTGCATCCAAACAGAAGGTTGCTGCGGTGAACTGAGATGACTGAAATTATGACAGAAGCTGTTCTACCTCCTGATAAACAAAGAAGTGTAGAAAAAAAAAGAGAGAACAATATATGAAAGGGGGTGAGCACATCTTTGAAGGCAACCCACAAGTAAGTCTTTGGGCTTGGCTTCTTGTTACAATTTAAAAAACACGCCGAGCTTCAAAACCCGTTTCATTGCTCCCTTTTCCCCTTCGGAAAGAAGGATGTTACTTTCTCACTGCTCCCAAAGTCTGAGACTCTGGTTTCTTGTCTGTCACTTTTTGTGTCACCTCGTCAGCGTGATGCCAGGCACTGGCAGGAGCTTGACAGCTCCAGGCTCAGCAAGGAGCTAAGCGACAAAACTCTTGTCTCAAACAGTTTCACAGGAAGGGTGTTTCATATCAGCTGGATAGCTCGACAGAACACAGAATAATCCATGAGGATGCTGATTGCTTTCATTACCTAACTTTAGTATTCTGAACCTATTATTTTTTGCGTGTCTGTTTTTATAAGGTTTCTGCAGTGAAAGAAGTGTCACTTACAAGAAAGTAGTTTTCCCTTTGCCGTTTTGCTGTCTTTATCTTTTATATATAAAATAGAAGATCTGGGTGTGATTTTGCATCTCGATGAAATGTAGCCTTGAAGTTAAAGGATCAAATAGAACTGCAGGAATCTGCGGATATCCTCCTTTTCCTATATGGTGGGTGGCATTAGTAGGATATCTGAAATTTCCAAACACCACAGATTCTTAGAGACACAAGTGTCCCAAAAGCAAATGTAGAAGATGTGTCTATAACCAGTTTTGCAAGTGAAGAAACTGAGGCTAGGAGCGTGGTTGGTGAGGTCAGGGAATCTGTATGTATAAGCCAAGACACAGACACAGATCTTGTGAGTATAATCTCAGAAAGCCTTCACTTTGAAAGGTTTTTGTGTTACGTTTTTAGTTTTCCAGAACAGAATGTGGGTCATTTTTGGTGGGTGTTCTGGGGTAACTCTAGTTTGCATGAGATTTTGGGGAAGCAAAAAAAGAATTCTGCTAAAAATTTTAAAAAACCAACAGCAAAGCTGTTCTGATGCAAGGGCAGGTTGAGAAGACAAAGACATGAAGACAGATCAGTGTGACTTTCAGGCTCCTGGCTGAATCTCAGCTATGACAGTGGAATGCAAGAGAGAAGACGGTATCTGCTCTCTCCACTCAACAGGAGAGAAATATT